>PVKV010022189.1:0-35874 GCA_004027835.1 Alouatta palliata | reverse complement strand
AGTCTAGACAACACTATGCTTCCTTGCCTTTCCATAAAGACCACAGACACAGAACTGTCACTTTGATGAATTGAAGACTGTCCCACAGCAATTACGGCTCTATGTAGGAGACATTACTTAATTTACTGCTTATCTTCATGGTACTAAAAATGCACCAGCCATTTCCCATCAGAAGGCATTCTTGTTCCCAGCTTTTCATCATATTTCTCATATTTTATTCTAACCACACCACCTTATTGTGTGTGTGTGTGTTGGAGTCAAGGGAGAAAGCCATAACCAATTCAACTTGAAACATTACAGAGATATGAAGTAATTTCCTAACAAAAGAAATCTGGACTAGGCACAGTGGCTCATGTCTCTAATTCTAACACTTTGGGAGGCTGAGTTGGGAGGATCCCTGGAACCCAGAAGTTCACAACCAACCTGGGAAACATAGGAAGACCCTATTATTATTAAAATAAAAAATAAAAAAAATAGGGGTGGTGGTGCATGCCTTTAGCCTCAGCTACTCAGGAGGCTGAGGTGGGAGGATTGCTTCATCCCTGGAATTCAAAGCTAGTGAACTGTGATTGTCCTTACACTCCAGAACAAGACTCTATTTCAAACAAAACAAGACTATTTCGAACAGAACAAGACTCTATTTCAAAACAAAACAAAACTGGATTGAGACCCTTCCCTCTCTCAACTTTGTATTTAACCAGACAGCTAGCAGCATTCTTTACTGGTAGAGATAAAAGAAAATATTCTTCCACCTTCAATTAATGCTATTCTGAGAACCATGACTAGAGTTATAATTAGTTTCTTCAAACTGAGCCCCCATCTCAACCAGTACACTTGGTTATATTTCGTATATTATTCTTCCTATTGCTTTTAGCAGTTATGACATGGTAACTTAAAGATTAATTTTTTTAACTTGTTTACATATCATTTAGTAATTAAAAGGAGGCATCTGACTTTCAGTTGGCCTAAGTTTAAATTCCAGCAATAGCATTTAGTATCTGAGTGGCCTTGGACAAATCATGTTATCTGTCTAAGCCTCAATTACTTCATATTTTGGATATAGGTATAAGGTTAATTATACTACCAATTTCTCTCAAGGTCATAAGAAAAATTAAATAATATTATGGGCTCTAAATTATTTGAGAGGAGTAATCATGTCAATTTCTGCTCACCACTGGATGATCAATGTATGCACTAGTGCTGGGCAAATAGCAAAGACCAAATAATGGACAACTGAATAAAGGAACCAATACATGTAAGCTTTATTTCATGTATCTGTTCCTTTATTCAATTGCCCATTATTTTTTATGGGCAAGTTTTAATTCAGTGCTTGTAATACTGTGAATATCAATTTGTTACCTAGTATTAAAATTTGTATTAATTACTGTCATAATTATTTTTATTAGTTTTTATCACTATTCTGTTAAGTACTAGTTTTTACAATTATTTTTATTAATAAATATATATTATTGTGACTATGTATACTCATATTTTCTTACATGCATAGAATGTGTAATGACCTAATCAAGGTATTCGAGATATACAACACCTTGAGTATTTAAATCATTTCTATGTTTTTACAATACTTCAAGCCCTTTCTTGTAGCTTTTTTGAAATATGCAATACATTGTTGTTAACTATCGATAGTTTATTCTGTTATTGAACATTAGAATGGATGAGTTCTATCTAACTGCATATTTGTACCCATTAAGCAACCTCGCTTGGCCGTCACCCTGCAACACATACCTACCCACACTCTTCCCAGCCTCTGGTATCTATCATTCTACTCTTTACTCCATAAGATCAGCTTGCTTTTCAGCTCCTGCATATGAGTAAGAACATGTAATATTTGTCTTTCTGAGTTTTTATTACCATTCTTTAAATTTAACTTTATTTTATGAATGTGAAAGATACTTAAGGTCATTTTCTTACCTCTTGCATACTCTGCATCTCTGCATCAGCCACCCAACCAAATGCACTCTGGAGGTTTTCACATCTGCATCAGGAATCCCACACTTTCTGGAAGGCTGACTGCCTGTGATTATACATGAATACTCTAATAATTATCTGATTTCTCCTAAGTTCATTGACGAGACCACTCACTCAACTCCACTGTGATGATGGAGTAGGTCACATGTGAAGCCAGTCCTTACTTAGCTAAATTCACAAAGCCTTTCTTGCTGTATCCCATTTCATAGTGAAGAATCCTTCCGCTGGACCTGGTAGGAAACTCGTGTTATTAAAATTTTAGTCCTAAGTAGTTTGTCATAGTCAGCTGTAGTTGCTATAACAGAACACCACAAACTGGGTGGCTTAAAAAAAATTATGTCTCACAGTTCTAGAGGCTGCAAGGTCTAAGAGCAAGATACCATCTGGTTCACTGTCTGGTGAGGGCTTTGTTCTTGGTTTGCAGATGATGTCTTTCTCAGGTCTTTCCTCAGGTCTTTTACTTGGTTTTTCCTTGACATGAGCATGGAGACAGACAGAAAGATCTCACATCTTTTCTTCATTTTACAAGGACATTAATTCAATTATAAGAGTGCCTCTCTCAAGACCCAATCAAACCCTAATTATCCTCCAAAGGCACCACCTCCAAATGTCATAATATACAATTGGAGTCTCAACATAAGAATCGCGGGAGGACTCAAGCATTCAGTCTATAGTGGTATAAAATCTTGGAATGGTAATTTTATGGCCTGACACTCCATCCTTTCCTTCTTCCACCACAGCTGATGCTACTAATTGATCATGCAATTTTCCTTTTTTGAAGTGAATGGTGATCATACAAATCTCTGTGACCCAGCATTTTGAGCAAGCACTAATGTTAGCTCAGTGCTGACAGGCATCTCTTCCCTCTCCCGTCTGCAATGTGATGACAATGCCTGGATTAGTCAATTAACTGATGACAAAATGTGATACATTTGATAGTAATGTTGGAGGAGCTGAGAGAAAAGAAAAATGTTTTGTAAAAGGTCTCTATTCTAAAAATAGGGAAATTATAAGAATGATTTAAAAGCAGCAATTAACTAACACACGTAATAATTCTATTTGCAGTAGGTAAAATATGTAACTATTTGATGTGCTAAGAGAATGCAGCCCCTGATGACTTTATTAAGTGTTCTAAATTCTGATTCTTTTGTTTTCTGAATAATTACAAAAACTTTAAAAAGTCAATGATGTCTTTATTTCTCTAAAAATGGTATTCAGAGAAGAGAAGAATTTTTGTGGAAAAATTTCTTACATTTTATGGTGTAGTTTAATGAGTTGTTGAGCTTGGACCTAGTAGAATTTATAATATATACATTTATAATCTAGAGACTGCTATATTTCTTTATAATATAGAGATATCTTTCATATATCCAACCTAAAATATATTACTGTCTCTGACAACTGGCATTGTTAACTGCTTACTCTCTCTACAGGGAATTTTCTTCATTAATTTTTATTTGTGCTATTTCTTGGATGTCTCATTAATCTTTAGTTATTTTTTCTTTTCTTTTAGTGACTTTCTGTTCCTTTTCTCTGTCCATAACAGGTTGTCCTGATTATTCTGGATTTTCTTTCAATATCTGTCTCTTTAAATAATACATTGTTTTGTGTGTTTAAACTTAGTTTTTTGAGAAAGCATGAAGAAATGAAGAAAACAAGGAATTTACATCTAAAAAGACTTTGTTAATTCCGACATTTTAACACATGATGTGGTTTGGCTGTGTCTACACTCAAATCTCCTCTTGAATTGTAGCTCCCGTAATTCCCTCATGTCGCAGGAGGGACCTAGATAATTGAATCATAGGGGTGGATTTCCCTTACTGTTCTCATAGTGGTGAGTAAATCTCATAATATCTGATGGTTTTATAAGAGGAAACCCCTTTAGCTTGGCTCTCTGATTCTCTCTTGCCTGCTGCCGTGTGAGATGTGCCTTCTACTTTCTGCCACGATTGTGGGGCCTCCCAGCCACGTGAAACTGTGAGTCTATTAAACCTCTTTCCTTTGTAAATTGCCCAGTCTCAGGATTGTCTTTACCGCAGCATGAAAATGGACTAATACAATGCATATATATGTATTTTTTACCAATTAGGAAACCATTAAACATTACTTTAACTTCTTTATAATAAAAAAAAACTTGTTAAAGGTCGGAAACTCAGATACACATAAGGAAAGGAAGGGCACTGAAGAAGGAATAAGTGAAGGTGAAACAAAAATTTATTTTTGTTAATTTTCTAAGAGAAAACAGTTCATTCAAAATAATAGCAACAATGTGTTCATTTATGTGTGCTTCTATATATGTCATATAAATGTACTTCTGTATACATATGTATGAGTGAAATGAATGACAGCAATGATATAAGTTATGGAAGGAAGGAATTAGGACTATTTTGTTATTAGAAGAAATTCACACTATCACTGAAGTGGGTGTTGTTTTATTTGAAAGTAGAATTGGATTAAATTAGTTGTAAATGTACATTGAAAATTCTAGGGCTACCACTAAAAAAGTTTAAAAAAAAGAAATAACTGATATACTAAATAAGGAGAAAAATAAAAATAATGAAAGCCAGATAATGTAGAAAGACAGCAGAAGACAAAAATAGGAATAAAAACAAGGGTAACAAATAGAAAGAGTAACAAATATGGTAAAAATTATTTCAACTATATCAATAGTCACTTTGAGTGTCAATGGTCTAAATACATCAATTAAAAATAGAGACTGTCAGAGAGTATTAGAACACCAAATATATGTTGTCAAATAAAACCACTTTAAATATAAAGATACATATAGATTAAATGTAAATTGAAGGAGAATTATATATCATGCTAATACTAGTCAAAAGAAAACAGAAACAACTATATTAATTTCAGACAGAGCTGAACTTAAAGCAAGGAAGGGTTATTATGGATAGAGAAAGGCATTGCATAACAATAAAAAGTCAGTTCTCAGGCAACTTAACAATTCTTAATGCATACACACTTAATGACAGAGCATCAAACTACATGAGGAAAAAGTGATAGAACTGGAAAAAAAAATAGAAGAATCAAATATCCTAGTTGTAAACTACACTCCTTTTCCAGAAGTAGACAGATTTGACTGCCAGAAAATCAGTAAGTACATAGGTGAACTCAACAGCACCACAATTTAACTGAATGTAATCAACATTTACTTATTATTTCATTCAAAAACAGTATATTACACATGCTTATCAAGTACACATGGAATGTTCACCAAGATACACCATATTCTGTGCCATGAAGCACCCTGAACAAATTTGAAAAATAATTAAAAATACAAATTCTGCTCTCAGACTATATTGCAAATAAACTATAAATCAGTAACAGAAAAGTAAATAGAAAATTCCAAGGTACATGGAGATTAAACAATGCACACTTCTAAAGAATGTGTGGATCAAAAAGCAATCTCAATAAAAATTTTGAAATATTTTGAACTAAATGAAAAAAAATCATGAACTATCAAAACTTGTGGGATGCAGTGAAAGCAATGCTTTGTGGGAAATATGTACATTCAATGCCTATATGAGAAAATAAGACAGGTCTAAAATCAATAATCTAGGTTTATACATTAGATAATAAGAAAAAGAATATTTCAAATACAAAGTAATCAGAGAGAAGAAATAATAAAAATTACAGCAGAAATTAATGAAATTGAAAACAGAAAGTGAAGAGAGAAAATTGAAGAAACCAAAGCCGCTTCTTTGAAAAGACAAGTAAAATTCATAAATCTCTAGCCAGCTAAGTAAAAGGGAGTACACAAATTCTTAGTATTAGAAATGAAAGAGAAAATATCACTTCAGATTCTGTGGGCATTAAAACAATAATAAAGGAATATTATGAATAACTGTATGCCCACAAACTTAATAACCTAGATGAAATGAACCAATTCTTTAAGACACAATGTGCCAAACCTCACACATAAGAAGAGACAGACAATATAAATAGGCCTATGTTATTGAAGAAATTAAATCATAACCAATTGTCTTCCAAAATAGGCCCAGAGACATTCACTGGTGAATTCTACAAAACATTTAAGGAAAAATTATGCAAATCTCCACAATACCTTTCAGGGAATATAAGCAGAGAAAATCCTCATAAGAGATCAACATTAATACCAAAACCTGACAAAGACATTACAAGAAAAGAAAACTACAGATCAATATCTCTCATAATGATAGAAACAGAAATTCTCAACAAATTATATAAAAATTAAATCCAGCAATGCATAGAAAGAATTATACACTATGACCACATGGAATTTATGCTGGGAAGGCAAGGCCAGTTTAACATCTGAAAATCAGTTAATACAATCAATCACATAAACAGGGTAATGAAACATAACACAATTATATTAAGAGATGGAGAAAAAACATTTGACAATATGCAACACCCATTTATAATAAAAACTTTCAGAATAAAGAAAAATTTCAAAATTACAAAAAAACTTTAGCTAACATTCTTAATGGTGAGAAATAAGCTATTTTTTTTCCACCAATGTCAGGAACAAGGCAAGAATATCCTCTCACTACTGCTTTTCAACATCATGCTGAAATTCCACCTAATGCAAAAAGACGGGAAAAAGTACACATATGAAACAATAAATAAAATTATCTTTGTTTACAGATGACATGATTATCTGTGTAGAAAATCTGAAAGAATCAACAAAACAAATTCTGGAACTGATAAGCGACTACGGCAAAGTTACAGAATATCAGGTTCATAAACAAAAATCAATTACTTTTTCTACTACCAGCAATGAAGTAATTTGCAGTTTAAAAACACAATATTATTTACAGTAGCATCACCCTAAGTGAAATATTTAAGTATTGACCTAAGAAATCATGTAGTAGATATATATGAGGGAAATCTGCAGTACTCCAATAAATAAATCAAAGAAGACCTGAAAAAAAAAAAAGAGATATACTATGCTCATGGGTAGGGAAACACATAATTTCAAGATGTCAGTTCTTCCCAAAATGATCTATAGATAAAATGAAATTCCAGTCAAAACCCCAGATATTTCTCATGTAGAAACTGACAAACTGATTCTAAAGTTTGTATAAAGAGACAAAAGATACAAAATAATCAATTCAATATAGAAAGAGAAGAATAAAGTTAGAGACTGACAGTACTCATCTGCAGTTTTTGAAGATGAGTACTGTCAGCTTCTAACTTTACTACTATAATGCTGCAGTAATTAAGACGGGTGAAAGAATAGACAAGTAAGTCAATGGAACAGAACAGAGACCCCAGAAATAGAGCCACATGAAAATTCTCTACTTAGAAAGCAAAGGCAATTTAATGGAACAAAGACAATCTTTTCAACAGCTCGTGCTGGAATAACTAAATATCCACAAGGAAATAAAATGAATCTAGGCACAGACCATTCACAAAATTAACTCAAAATGGATTATAGTCCTATGTGTAAAACACAAAACTATGTAACTTCTAGAAGATAACAACAGGAAAAATTTTAACTGACTTTGGGTATAGTGATGCCATTTTAGATACATTTTAGAACAATTGGTGAAAAACCACATGATAAGCTAACATTCATCAAAATTAAAAATGTCTGCTTTGTGAAAGACAATGTCAAGAGAAATAAAAAACAATCCTACATACTTGAAGAAAATATTTTCATAAGATCATTTCATGAAGCATTGCTATCCAAAATCTCCAAAAGCTTTTAAAACTTGTTTATAATAAAATGAACAACTGATTTAAAAATCGGCCAAAGTGTTCAACAGATACCTCACCTAAGAAAACATATGCATGGAAAGTAGGGATAGGAAAATATGCACCACATATCATATCATTAGGGTAATGCAAATTAAAACAACAATGAAATACCACTACACATCTATTAGAATTGCCAAAATTCAGAACATTGAAAACATCAAATGCTGATGAGAGTATGGAACAACATCAACTAGCATTTATTGTTGGTTGGGGCACATAGTGGTACAGTCCCTTTGGTACTATTTGGCAGTTTCTTAAAAAAACTGAGCATGCTTTGACCATACAGTTCAGAAATCTCAGTGCTTGATATTTACTCAGCTGATTTAAAAGCTTATGTCCAAGCAAAAGTGTATCCATAGATGTTTATGGCAGATCTATTCATAATTTCTAAAACTTGGAAACAACCAGTATGTCCTTGAGTGGTTGAGTGAATAATCTGTGATACATCCAGGAATTGAAATATTATTCAGCACTAAAATATAAATGAACTATCAAGCAATAAAAAGATATGGAAGAGCCCACGGCTGTAATCCCAGCACTTTGGGAGGCCAAGCCGGGCGGATCACGAGGTCAAGAGATAGAGATTATCCTGGCCAACACGGTGAAACCTCGTCTCTACTAAAAATACAAAAAAATTAGCCGGGCGTGGTGGCACGCGCCTGTGGTCCCAGCTACTCGGGAGGCTGGGGCAGAAGAATCGCTTGAACCCAGGAGGCGGAGGTTGCAGCAAGCCGAGATTGTGCCCCTGCACTCCAGTCCGGTGACAGAGCAAGACTCCGTGTCAAAAAAAAAAAAAAAAAAAGAAAGAAAGAAAACGATATAGAGGGACCTTATATGCACATTACTAAGTGAGAGAAGCCAATCTGAAAAGACTACATAATGTATTAATTCCAACTATAGGACATTCTAGAAAAGACAGAAGTACAGATACAGAAAAAATAACAGTGGTTGCTAGGGAGTCACAGAAAGATGGCTGAATAGACAGAGGACAGAGGACTTTTAGGACCGTAAAAATACTGCATTTAACACAATAATAAGTATAAGTCATTATATGTTGGTTTAGACCCATAGAATGCATGCCGATTGAATCTTTATGTAATCTAGAGACGGTGGGTGATTATGATGTGTCAATGTAGGTTCATCAGTTCTAACAAACACACCGCTGTGGTGGGAGATGCTAATAATGGAGGAGGCTTTATATGTGTTGGGGCAAAAAGCATGTGGTAGATCTTTGTGCCATTATCTTAATTTTGCAATGAACTTAAAAATGCTCAAAAAACAAAGCCTTTTTAAGATATTTACTTTTTATTTTTAAAGGTAGTTAAGCCTGTTGAAGCTTTATGACTGGATTTGAGTCTTGTGACTTTCAGTAATAGGGTTATCTTGGGCAAGAACTAAAATTTCTGTGCCTCAGTTTCCTCATGTATAAAATGGGCATAACAATTGAACCTATTCCTGACTCTTTGGGTTATTATATAAATTAACCAATGTAAAATGCTTAGACTAATGTACATGTAATTAATGCTGCTTCTATTATCATTATTAGTATTATTATTATTTTTGAAAACTGGGTGGTAGTAACCATCCCTAGGGTCATTGTGTAAATAATTGTATAAAACAAAATGGAGTAATTAGCATTGACTCATTCAATAAAGCATTTTTTTCTCCTTGTGTATGTCACTCAAATGTTATTAATCTTCTCATTTTTCCATTTAATGTTACTTTATGACTTCAGATTTCAAATATTTCTACATGTATAAGATCAAATGCATCACCTGTCAAACCAATCCCTCCTCTACGCTTTGTGTTTGTGAATGGCACTTCATGTTTATTTCTTTTGAAATATTAAATTCTTATTTACTTTTATATGTTCTTTCTCAATTTTATCTACTCTACCCCTGAGTCCTGCAATTTGTAAGTATTTTCTCTATTTTTGAAACATTTTGAGATGTATCTTTTCTCCTCTGTTATACCGAGAATAACAGCAATAGCTAACATAAACAGTGTACAAATTAAGACACTTTTGTTGAATATTAATAAAGTTAATATTTTCATATAAAGATTAAAATGGATATAAGCTTTTGGAATGAAAGATACTAAAATATTGGATTAATGTCACTGACAAATTGTTTTTAAATAGTACTATCTAATTATTTGAATGAATCAGACAATATGTAGTTTTCATGAGCGGCTTTTGAGAGGCAATGCAATATTAGAGAAAAACATATAATTTTATATCTTAGGACTTGATTTTGCAACCAAGGTTTGAAATTTTTGTGTTTCTTGGAGGAATGGTCTTGGCCTTTAAAATAATCTCCTTCACATATAGTTTTCTCAAGGGGAAAGTGAAGACATTTGTAAAACCTGCAGAATAAAATGTGCAATGCAGCCTATTGACTTGTGGTGAGGATCAAATATGTAATTAGAACACTTGACATACTGTATGTAATTATTCATAAGCACTGCAAACTACCCTTGAGAAGAGGGTTTCTTTGAAACAGTGTTACATTAGAAGCCTCATGATTCATAATTCTGCGTGAATATGAGCTTTGATACTTTCCAGTCCATGAGTCAATAAGAAAATTGCTCTTCACATTCACTTTCCTGAGAAAAATACCTGCCTTATCTTTTGTGGTCCTTGCTTCAGTAAATGGCACTACCCATTTGCTTAAACATATTCCTTTCTCCATCATTATCTCTCACATGAATTACTGCAATAATGTTCTATCTGGAAGTTATACTTTAGTCTCTCCAATTTTTTTTTCCACCCAGCAGTTTCTGTTCACTTTAGTAAGCAAAATTGAAAGTGTTGATCCACTATTTAAAACATTTCAAACTTCCCCATTTCCCACGGAATAATGTACAAAGTTTTATGGATGGCTCTGAAAGATCCTTCAAGACAAGACAACTCCATATCTCTTTTAGACTCATCTATTGCTATATACTTTCTTAAACTTTGTAATTCAGACTTGCCTAAAATAGATAATTATCTTTTTCCTTCCCGACGTTTCATATGCTATCCACGCTGCCTGGAGATCCATGCTCTCGTGAACAGGAGCTGACCACGTGAATATGAACAAGCACAATGGTAAGCTGGGGACATCTGAATTCTGCACTAGAATTTACCCAATCAAATGCATAGCTGCAGTGTGCAAAATTGTCTGTCTCCCTGTGGAAGACTGCTTGTCAACAGCCACACGATGGGGCAGAATAGAGCAAAGACAGCCCTCCACTGACCAAACTTCTAAATTTCCTCTAAAAATATCCTTTGGAAGTAGGTCTATCACCCCTTTAATAGAATAAACTCCAGGAATTGTTTGACAAAGGGGGCTATTTGGAAGAGCCACGCTGAAGCACTGAGAAGTGAAATAATCTCGCTCTGAAAATAAAGGTGATTCATGCTAAGGTAATAAATTGGAAAAAATAAAATAGATATAACTATTAGTCCACATATCTGGAAAAGCTGGTTACATTACAAAGACCTTATTGAGAATATGTATATGCATTATGTATATATGTTATGCATAATAAAGCATTTTGTAAATTCCAAAGCATCTTAACAATATTGTTACGGTTAATTTTTATGAGAGAAAACTCTATGTCTATTGCTGTCTGCAAGGATATATAACACAATCCAGAATTCAAATGAACTCATTGAACAATATTAAGATACATTTTAAGAAATAGTTGCCTTATATACCTTTCCAATGAAATTTTGCATCCTGTGGAATTAGGAACATATGTTCAATAATCACAATGTTGAAATAAAGTGGTTTGAAATTATTATCTCTTCATGTTAACGCCCAAATTAACAGTAAACTCCCTTCCCTCTACAATGCAGCGTTTCACTTGATAATTAGCAGCTGTATGCTAATTACACTGGGAGCTCTTGGTTTCCTGAATATGCTAATTTAAAGTTCTGTTGAGTGGTGACTTTTGTTTCATGGAAGCCTAAAATATAAGCCATATAGAATACACTATACAGCTATCCTGCTCTCAGTTCCTGGGGAAGAGCCAATTGAGTGCTTCTATTAATGGTACCTCTCACTAAAGAGGAAAATTGTTAGGAGTTGGAGTCACTTTAGCAGTGATTGAAAGATGAGAAATTGAACTCATAAGATTGGGATCCCCGCAATGAGCCATGAGCAACCTGAAAGCAAAAGGAAAGATGAGAACCAATCAGCAGTCATGAGAATCAAATTAACATTTGGCTCAGCTATTCTAAGAGTTAAATGTACGAACGGAGCATTCTGAAAATGCATCACTTAACTCATGTAACCATGATGAGAGTTAGATGTCGATGGACTTCCTAATTGAAAAAGAAAAACGTTAGGGAGTCTGTTGAAACAGGTAAGAGATGGCTATGGAAGAGTTGACGTCAAGAGTGCAAGTGGAGTTGATGGCGATGTCCTTCTTATTGGGTCTCCTACAACATTATTATATTTGAGTTTCTCAACCATTCTCACCTGACCTTTCCTCTGTGCAGGTTATACATTCTGCTTAAACAAAAGGGAGGGGTGCCAGCTTGGAATAATATTCATTGGCTGATATTTCCATTAAAAGCTCCAGTAGTGGAATACAACATTGAAACGGAGAAAAGGCCACAGGAAATGACGTGGAAATGCATGTGTCAATACCAAAACAAAGCTTGTGGAGAAACTAAAAGAAATCATTATTTCATTCTTCCCCTCATGTCTTCTTCCTTTATATTTTTCTTCTTTCTGCTATAATGTCTATAATGTCTACATAGAAAATTTTAATGATAACTAATATTTCTGACATTTATGTTCTAATTTAGTATTGCTCTAGGCTATACATGTATGTAAGTATGCATACATATAGATGCTTAAGAAAAATACTATTTTTATTTCTCATTTTACAAAAGAAAACATAAAATCATAAAAACAAGTTACAGTAATTTTTATGAGGTCAACCAGCAGGTATGCGGTATGACTCAGTTTTGGGCACAAGCACTCTGACTCTAAGATCTGTGTACTTAGACACTATTATATTGATCACACAAACACACATATACACAGACATACACACTCACCACTAGGGCTGATTGACACTTTCTAACCAAATTCATTATGTTATTATGAGAAACAGAAGTACTTAAAGAAAAGAAAGAAAAGGATCTGCTGAGAAGGTGTTCTAGGATGGTAAAAATTCCATTTTCCTTTATGTCAAGTAGCTCCTTACCTGTGTATGTAAGAATTAAAATCCAAATCAGAACATATGTCATGTGAGATAAAGAAATTTTTAATGAATTCATGAAAGTCTTGCCAATTTAACATCAAAAGGCATGTTTCACTGCTTGGAAAGAGTGCTGCATCCAATTTCTAAAACTTGATTTAAATCAGCCTTGGTAAAAATTGCATCTACAGTTCTACTCCTCACCACACACAAGTTATGAAAGCTAAGGGAATACTTTTATGATATCTTAAAAGAGCAGCTTTTGTCTTCTGCTATGTAGCATACAAAGTGAAAAAAAAAATAAACAAAAACAAATTCATTGGGTTTTGTTTCCTTCATTTAATATTGTATATTTCCTGAACCTAATTCCCAGATGTTGACTGTTTCGATTTGATTTACATGGACTTAAATAAAGACATAAAAAATTGGGATATAGTGCTTCAGGAAAATAAAGGGATTTCCTTTAATAATGAAGAAAACTGGCTCACGCCTGTAATCCCAGCACTTTGGGAGGCCAAGGTGGGCAGATCATTTGAGCTCAGGAGTTAGAGACCAGCCTGGCCAATATAGTGAAACCCTGCCTCTACTAAAAATACAAAAATTAGCCGGGCATGTTGAGGGGCACCTGTGGTCCCAGCTACTCGGGAAGCTGAGGCAGGAGAATCGCTTGAACCTGGGAGGTGGAGGTTGCAGTGAGTTGAGATCCCACCACTGCACTCCACCCTGGGCAACAGAGTGAGAAATTGTCTCAAAATAATAATAAATAATAATAATAATAAAGAAAACTCATGTTACATTAATGATTTATATAAATAACAATATATTCGGAGCAAAATATATGTCGATTCTGTACTCAAAGAACCTCAGAATTGAGATTAAATGTCACCAATATGTGTTTAAATGAAAGCCATTCATTTTCTTATGTGTTATACTGACCATTTATATAGTTTTTTTGTGTTACACAATCACTGTGCTTATGTTTTATATCACCTTAAAGAAGGCTACACCAAGAGTCTTCTGTCCTGATGAGAAATTTAAAATTCATCAAAAATTAAGTGATATGTGCCCTCTCAATCAGCCAACTTTCATACAACGCTTACTATAACCACAGGGCTTAAGGCACAAGGGTACCAAGATCAACCAAACTTATCTGGGCCTAAAAAAAAAAAAGAACATAAGCAAGTGACAGGACAAACATAAATATTGTGATAAGTGTTTTAAGAGTGTTTGAAAAATGCTCATTACAGGTAGACCTAACTAGCCTGAAGGTTTAGAAAAGATTCCTTATGAAGGTGACACACGCACTGAGCAGAAAATATGAGTTGGAATCAGCTCAATAAAAGGCAGAGAAGGAGTTGGAATTGGGAAAGGATTTTTGTTTTGTTTTGTTTTGTTTTTTGACTGAGTCTCTCACTGTCACCCAGTCTGTAGTGCAGTGGTAAGATCTCAGCTCACTGCAGTCTCCATCTTCTGGGTTCAAGCAATTCTCCTGCCTCAGCCTCCCGAGTAGATGAGACTACAGGTACGTGCCACCAAGTCCAGCTAATTTTTTTGAATTTTTAGTAGAGACGGCGTTTCACCATGTTAGCCAGGACGGTCCCCATCTCCTGACCTCATTATCCGCCCACCTTGGCCTCCCAAAGTGCTGGGATTACAGTTGTGAACCACCACCCTAGGTCGGAATTGGGGAGGAATTCTAAGCAGAAAGTATCCCATATTCAAGTCATTTAAGGAGACAGTTTGATATCTTCAACTCTGTTTCCTCCTGTAGTTTCGAAGATGATGCTTGACTGAGTCGTTATGAAATACATTTGTGTTAAACTATAAAAAGTATTATGTAAGAGTCTAAACTTAATAAATATTAGAAATTATTAGCATGGCTCATTCAAAGAATTTCGTTCAGATATATATTATGTGTTTATTGCATAATAGCTAAAGAAGAAGACAGAAAGGCATGGACCAGATTATGGATATCATAAATGCTTTTTCTCATGATGAAGCATTGACAGCTTTTGTTCCAAGCCATCTTTTCAAGGATGTTTCTATAGCAAATAGCATTGGTAGAGAGAGTCTCCCTTCAATGCAGAAAGCAGATTTGTTTTTCACTAGGAAAGATTATGTCTCCCTCCAGGACATAGGTTAGGCAGGTATGCCAGCAACTAATTTATAAGATAGGGAAAATTGTAAACTTGGGACTCATTAGCCGTGCCACAGATCAACCATGTATGTGGTAGCCAACTTTACATTATTTCCATGGGACTTGGGAAGAGGGAGACCTCGTGCAAACATGAGGGTCATGCTGTCTGCTTGCTGTGAAGAATAAAATCCTTTCCCTGACCCACGAGTAACCAGGTCTTCTGCCAGCATCCATGAAACAGTGAAAGCTAACTTGGTTTAAAGTAGAGTGAAACACACTTTTCCTGGATTGTGATAGTTTTTAAATCCTTATGGTATTTAGGATCCATCACATGCATTTAATACTGTATTGTAACAGTTTTATTTTAAAATGTTAAATGCTCTAGTAATAATGCTTTAGTAATAATGATCATTGCAATGATTTAAATTTAAGACAAAAAATTAGATGGCAACATTGCTAAAATTGACAGATATAATTATATGAATTTATCTCATAAAGCATGATGTTTTGAAGTATTTATATATTGTGGAATGACTAAATCTAACTAACATGTGTGATACCTCACATAGCTATAATTTTTCTGGTGATAACACTAACATCTACTCTCCTAGCATTTTTTAGGACTACAATATGTTATTATTAACTATAATTACCAGAAGCTGGAGCAGTTGTGGAGGGAAGCTGGGGAGATTTTGGTCCAAAGACACAACATTTCAGTTACATGGATGGCACCTTAAACAAAGGTGAAGGGATCCATATTTTTCAGAATTATTTTAGTGTGTACGTAAACAAGATAATTTGAAGATTTTATCTAAATGATTAAGGTATTATTTAACTGTCCACAATTCACTAATTTCATCTATCAGAATCTTGTATGCACAATTTAAACTTTGGTTGCGCTAAACTGAACACACAGAGCTTTCTTCACCTGTATATTTTAACTTGTCCTTATCTTGCCCTCACTCTTGAATTATAATTTGTCTGGATATTGATTTCTAGATTGACAGTTATGTTTCTTCAGCATTTTAAATATGCATTTCATCCTCTTATTGCCTGGATTATTGCTGATGAAATGTCCACCAGGCAAAATACTGTTCCTTTGTAGGTCAGTTACTTTTTTCTCTCAGGGTGCCTTTCAAATATTGTATTTGTTTTGTATGCTCTGAATTTTAGTAAGATGTATCTAGAGTAATTTTAGTTCTGTTCTTTCTGCTGTAAATTTAATGGGGTTTTCAATCTGATAACCTATACTTTCTTAATTCTATTAAATTATCACATATTAGTTTTTAAATAATTTGCACTCATCATAATCCCCACACTTCTCTCTGGAATGTCTATGATTAAATAATAGCACTAGTAGATAGCAAAGGGTGTGTATATATAAGCCAATACTTAGAAAGACTATAAAATCAGCAGTAAAGACAGACACTCAAAAATACTATTAATAAATTAAAACAAAATTCTGAAAACAGCTCAAGTAACCCACAAGAATTCAGGAAAAAGAAAACAGCAAACGAAAAACAGAGGAAAAGAAGAAATGAAAAGGACAGGTTTAAGCATTCACATATCGATAATTATATTAAACATAAGTGATCTAAAAGCATTGATTAAATCACAGAGATTGGTAGAGTACAATTTGAAAATCATGATTCAACTATATATTGTCTACAATAAGTCACTTTAAATATAATGATATAAGGAGTCTGAGAATACAAAGATGGAAAACTATATTATATAAATGTTAAATAGAAGAAAAAAATATCTATATTGATGTTAGGCACATTAGATTTCAGAGCAAATTGAATTAAAAGAGAAAGAGAAACCTTTTACAATCACAAAAAAATCAATCCCTCAAGAAAATGTAATAATTCTAAACATGTATGCACCAAAAAACAGACCCATAAAATACATGAAATAAAACTGATAGAACAAAAAGGAAAAATTCATAAATGTAAAGCTACCATCTCTCAACAACTGAAATGTAACTAGACATAGTGCCAGCAAGGACGTGGAAGAACTCAGCAACACCATCAATCCAGATGATGGAATCAGCATTCACAGAATTCTCCATCAAAAAGCAGCAGAATACACATTCTTTTTAAGTGTTCATTAAATATATACGAAGATAGACCATATCCAGGGACATAAACATTAACACATTTAAAAGAATTGAAATTACACAGTGTGTTTTCTCTGGCCACAATTAAACCAGTCTAAGTATCAATCACAGAAAAATATCAGAATATCTTAACACATAGAGAAAGTAAATAACAAACTTCTAAATAAGCCATACATTGAAGAGAAAGTCTCAAAGAAAACAATACGAACACATTGAATGGGATGGAAAATATAGAAAAATACAGTACATGAAAATTTGTGAGGCACAGAGTGCTAAGAAAAAATGTATAACACTAAATGAATATATCAGGAAATAACATCATCTCAAACAAATAATCTAAGCTTTTACCTCAAGAACCAAAAATGAGAGCAAGATAAATACAACACAAACAAAAGGAAGAATAAGGAGAAATCAATAAAATTGAAAATAGTAAAATAATAGAGAAATTCAATGAAACATATTACTGCTTCTTTGAAAAAAATCAATGAGATTGACCAACCTGTTAAGATATCAAAAAAGGAAAAAGAAAAAAGACGTGATTTTCCAGTTTCAAGAATGAAACAAGGGGTATCAGTCTAGACTCTACAGAAATATAGAAAAGGAATACTGCCAACAATTTTACCCATGTAAATTTGACAACTCAGTTAAATAAATGAATTCCTTGATAAACACAAACTGCCACAACTTACTCAGTATGAAATAATCTTAATAGTACAATCACTGCTTAGGAAATCTAATTCATAATTTTAAAACTCTCAATAAAGAAATAATCAGTTCCAGATGGTTTCACTGGAAAATTCTGCCAAATATTTAAGTAAATAACACTAATTCTTCACAATCTCTTCCAAAACGTAGAAGATAAAACACATGTATGCAGCTTATTTTTTTCCTGATACCAAAACTAGACAAAAAGTATGAAAAAAAGAATGTAGATTTTTTAAATCTAATAAAATATTAGCAAATAGAATGCATCACTATATGAAAAGAAGTAAGAACTTTGACCAAATGGGGTTTACTGCAAGTATGCAAGAAGTTCAATAATTTGAAAATCAGTTATTGTAGCCTACCACATTAACAGTAGTTAAAAAACATGATCATATAATGTGATCATATGAGTTGATAAAGAAAAAGCTTTTTGGAAAAATTAAAACTCACTCATGATATAAAGGAACATCTTTAGCTTGATTAAAAAAAAAAAAAACAAACACACACACAAAAACACTACAGCTAGCATCATATTTTATGTTGAAAAACCAAATGCTTATCCCCTATGATTGTGAAAACTGTCAAGGAATTTTGATTACTTCTATTTAAAAATGTTGGAAATACTGGAAATTCTGGCCAGTGAAATAAGGCCAGAGAATAAAATAAAAGGCATTCAAAACACTAAAGGAAAAAAATAAGGGCCAGGTGCAGTGGCTCATGACTGTAATCCCAGCACTTCGGGGGGCCGAGGCAGGCCAATCACTTGAAGTCAAGATTTCAAGACCAACCTGGCTAACATGGGGAAACCCTGTCTCTACTGAAAAGAAAAAATACAAAAGTTAGCTGGCCGTGGTGGTATGCCCTTCTAATTCCAGCTGCTCAGGAGGCTGGGACAGAAGAAATCCTTGAACCCTAGAGGTGGAGGTTGCAGTGAGCCAAGATCATATCACTGAACTCCAGCCTCAGGGACAGAGTAAGACTTCATCTCAAAAAAAAAAAGAAAAAAAAAACCTTTATATTTGCAAATGTCATAATTGTCTAAATAGATTATCTCAAGGAACCTACACAATACACACTTATGAACTCATACACAAATTTGGCAAGTTTGCATGACACAAGATGTTTATACAAAATCAATTGTGTTTATACAAACTAGTAATTAACAGATGTATACTGCAATTAAAATTATACTCTCATTTACACTCACTCAAAAATGCAATACTTATTTGTAGACAGAACGAAACATAGGATGTGTGATGATGAAAACTAATGGTGATGAATGGAATGAATTAATACTTAAAGAAATTGAGAGACATATAACATTCATTGATAGAAAAGTTTAATATAATGGAAATGTCTTTTAAAAAATCAGCAGATAAATACGTATCCAGTCCTTCCAGACCAAAGTGTTTTCTTTCATTATTTCCATTTTTCTCAATGTCTCATTACCTCTTCCCCTATTTCTATATAGTCCCATGGCTGAAGATTGAAATGATAGGTTAGGAGACTCCCAGAATTCTAAACACTAGCTCCTTCCCATAACATTACTTTTATTTTATAAACATCTTTATTTCCTGGCTAAATCCCAAAAAGGGATGACTTGGGTTGAATGCTTTACACTTTGACTTTTCTGTTTCCATCTGTCTTCCCTTCCTTACAACCCCCATGGGCTTCAGGGCAAAGACTTTGTTGAATACTCTCAGACCAGATGGTGCAGCTTTCATACTTTCTGTTTCTCTGTATGTTTATTACATCTTTATCTAATTCTAGTCACATTACCGAAGATGAATGTCCAATGGAATACAGGAGTAAACAGAGAGACATATGATAAATTGATCCTAATAATACAGGCACACCTTAAAGATACTGTTCCATTCCAGACCACCCCTGATAAAGTGAATATTACAATAAAGAGAGTTACACAAATCTTTTTCTCTAAGCAGTAGGTCTCAAGAATGGGCCTAAAATATTCAGTAAACCATGCTGAAAACAGACATGCTATCATTCAAGGTTTGCTGTTTAATCATAGAGTAAAGACATTTAGCATAATCCTTAAGAGTCCTAAGATTCTAGGGATAGTCAATGAGTATTGGCTACAACTTAAAGTTGGTTGGTGGAGCACTCAGGAACCTGCATTAGCAATTAAGTTTGTCACTGTGCTATAGGCACAGATTGTAATGCCATAAAACAATTACAAAAATAACATCAAAGATCACTGATCACAAAACACCATGACAGATATAACAATAATAAGCAAGTCTAAAATACTGTGGGATTACTAAAATGTCACACAAAGACACAAACAGAGCATATGCTGTTGAAAAGATGGCACTGATAGACTTACTGGATGCAGGCTTATCACAACTCTTCAATTTGTTAAAAAAATAAAATGCACACAAAAATGTGAAGCACAATAAAATGAGACCTGCCTGTATTAATCAGTGGTGTTCTGTAACATATAGAATCTATTAACCTAAAGTAAACCATGATAGAAAAGGGAGAAATACAGAAAATTAAATAGTTGCTAAGTTTTTAATTTCTTAAGTGATAATGAATATACTAAAAGTTATTATTTAAAATTTATTGTCAAGTATATTAGTAGGATTATTCAGAGAAAGAGAACCAATTAGGTAGGTAGGTAGGTAGGTAGGTAGATAGATAGATAGATAGATAGATAGATAGATAGATAGATAGATAGATAGATAGATTTATTGAAAAAACTGTCAAGGAATTTTTACTACTTTTTTTTTTAAATATTGGAAATATTGGAAATTCTCACTAGAGAAGATAAAAGGCTTACAGATCAGGCAACAAAAAAAAAAAATAAAACTTTTTATTTGCATATGCTGTGATCATCTAAATAGAATATCCCAAGGAACCTGCAAAACACACACTTACAGAACTCATACACAATAGAAAGATGTATAAATACAGATATCTATATTTTTATCTCTCAGTATATCAATAAAGAGAGAAAGATTTATTATTAGGTATTGACTCATGTCAAGAGACTCAAGAAGTCTCATGATCTGTTGTTTGAAAGCTGAGGGTCCAGGAAAGCTGGTGATATAACTCTAGTCTAAACCTGATGGCCTAAGAACCAGGAGAGCCAATGGTGTCAATTCTTATCCAAGTCTGAAGACCCCAGGACCAGAGGCACCAGTGTCCCATGGCAGGAGAAGGTGTAGATCCCACATCAGGAGGAGAGATAGTGAACTTGCTCTTCCTCCACCTTTTTGTTCCATCTGGTCCCTCAATGGATTTAGATGATGCCCACCCGCATTGGTGAGGGCAAAACTTCCTAATTCAGTCTACTGATTCAAATGCTATTCTCACTGGAAAATGCCTTCACAAACATACGTGGAAATGTTTTATCCATTATCTGGGCATTACTTAGTCCAGTTAAGCTGACATATAAAATTAACCATTAGGTATTCCTGAAAAACTTTTGTCAAGTCACAGAAAGTAGAGTAATGAATTCCTGAGCACTCCTTTCCAGCTGAAGCCTTTGGTTTACCCTTCTATGTGGCATTCACCTGCACCTAATGCCCCGGCACATCCAGAAGTAACCAGAACCCTGCCATTGGTATTCTTCATACCCAAACATAGCATGCTTTCACTGCCTATGTAGAAACCCATAAAACTATACACAACTTTGTAATTTATATTTTAGAGACATGCTTTTGGTGTTATGTGTGTTATATTCATCCTTGTTGATGTATTTAGCCCCAATACATTCTTTCTTAGTACTGCACAGTATTCTATCATATGATTCTACAAAAATATACCTATGCTCCCCTCCCTATAAATTACACTGGTTGTATTCCAGCCATATATAAACAGTGTTACTGTAAACATTTCTATACAGATCTTATGTCACACATTGACAAAATAAACCTAGACAAAGGTAGAAAACTCTAGGACATACATTTAGGACTAAAATAATTTATTTTTAAAAAATACTCTTATTATGTGCTGAGAAATACAGAAATGAAGGAGATATATCCCTTCCCTCATTGAGTTTTCACACTTACTGAGGAAAATCTGAAAACAATTTAGTGCCATAAAGTGGTAGATATGCTAAAACAGTGAAGTCAATTCTGTTGCATTGTCCATTGTGTGGGATGGAGTCAAAATCATCCTGGAAATGACCTCTGGACTAAGTATTGAAAGATAGTAGCTATTTTTCAGATGGATAATGTGTAAAATTCCTCCCTGGAAGAGAGAAGAATGTTCAAATAGAAAGGGAGGTGGATTAATGAAGTACACTCTGAGAGCTCATGCCAATGTTTTGATGAATTAAATTTAAAGGGACTGGGTTTGGTATGATAAAAATAAAATGGAATATTTTTGCTTATAAATATTCTGAAAAACAATATGTTTTAATGCTAAAAAATGAGTAATCATGTTTAATCTTTTAAATAGTTTCAATCATTATATAATGTAACAGTTTTCACCTCTGCAGCAGTGTTGATTGATTTCCAAGTCCCAAAAAAATAATTTCTGGAAAAAAATCCAATTATTCCTCTTCTTAGTTAATGTTTTTTTGAGCACTTTTTTTGAGACATGAATTTCTCTGATAGCCTCTCAGCTGAATGGAGGCAGGAGGTGTGTCCTAGCTATCTTTGCATCCCCAGATACAGAATGGCTTCTGGAACATTGTAGATGCTCAGTAAATTTCTGTTGAGTACACGAATGGAGCACAACTACAGAGATGCCTAGAAAGCTGGTACAGCATGATTAAAGGTATAAGGTTTGGAGTCTATTATTTGTTGGCTGCTATTTTACCACGTTATTTAATTTTCTTTGGTAGTATATGTTTACATAGTATATAATTCAAAATTCATGTAGCTCTACACTGACCTTTCAGGAGGCACAGAGTGCTACAGGTAAGAAAATTAACAGAATGCATAAATTTATAAACACGATGCATGTCTTACTTTGATACTGTCTTCCATTTTTGACATTATCTTTAATATACAACTTCAAATTATCTCTTCTAAAACAATAGAAAAGAGTATGACGATTGTTCCACCAAACTGTTGTAGTTTATTAATACAACTTCCATTCCAAGTTTGGAGTGCAAATTTTAACACTAGAACTGTAAACTGAACAAAAACATTTAGATGACATCTTATATAAATTAAAACAACTTAAATACTAATAGCGATCATAGAAACCAAAATCCTAACTAGATATCATGCAAATAAGCAGCTGGTCCAAAAATTTTGTTCAGTAATTTAAAAAGCACAATTTTATGGCAAAAACATAAACAAAAATTACAACTTCCAAGGAAGATGGATCAACTTGTAAATTATATAAGATTGTTAAACCTTCAAAATGTGGAAGACGGTATTATGATAGTACAATTTTCTCATATAAATGAGACCATTAATGTCACCCTATTTCAAAATAGCACTATGGATTTTTCTATCAAGACAGAATTCTGTAGTTCATGCCAGACCAATGTTCTTGGTGACAAAAACTTGAGAACTTTGATAAATGAAATGCTAAAATTATTTCATTAAAGGCATCAGAGGATCATCAAATAACAAGGACAGGAATAGCTAAAAATTCAGAGAAAGAGATCCTGATGGATTAAGCAAACATCTTGCAGTTTATTTGTTCTTGTGTGTATTTGACAGTTCTGGGCATGAGCAAGAGACTGTCATTACCGTCATCTTTTTAGGAAGAAAACTGTTGTTGGAGGAAAGAGAAACCCATAGAGCATTTGCAAGAATGGCCTCAAAAACATGGTCAATTTTTTTTTCTAGACATTTACTGAATTCTGTGGCTGTCTGAGGTGACAGCCTAAAGAGCTTTGCTGAAAACTCCTGAAATATAATGAGAACTACTCATCAGTCTCATTGTGGGAAAAACACAAGAGCTCATGGCTCTGCTGGGGTGGAGATAATATTGACGACAGGCTCTGAATTGAAAACTTTGCTGGGGTACACCTTTGAGAGAGAGGTTATTTCAAGTTAAGCTAAAATTACACAAACTGTCACTCAGCCTTGAATTGGGTCAATTATGCAGTATTACACTGGGAGGAAAACAAAAAAAAACATATATACTACATATATATACACTATGTATGTGCACTACATATATATATGCTACGTATATATATATACCACATATATATGTGTAATATATATAAGGTATATGTGTATATACATAGATAAGTGTATGTATTTGTATATATGTGTAATATATATGTGCATATATGTATATAAATTGAAGATATACACACATATATGTACATATATACAGAAACTAAATACCATGTTTTCTCACTTATAAGTGGGAGCTGAACATCGAGCACACATGGACATAACTATGGGAAGAATAGACTCCGTGGACTACTAGAGTGTGGAGGGAGGAAACAGGGTTGGGTGAAAAACTCTCAATCAGGTACTATGCTCACTATCTGAGTGGTGGAATTCATACCCAAAACCTCAGTATCCTGGAATATTGCCATGTAACAAAACGACATATGTACCCCCTTTACTTAAAAGTTGAAAAATTTTCAAAAAGCAAAAATAAGTATTCTATGAGAAACAAATGGCCCAACAAATCTCCTATCCAATCTAATGTTTCACTGCCCTCATGAAATATTATACTGCCAGATATAGGTGATGGGGAGGAAGGCAGCAAATCACACTGCCATGTGTGTTACTATGTAACAATCTTGCATGTTCTTCACATGTACCCCCAAACCTAAAATGCAATAAAAAGTATATATAAAAAAAATAAAAATAATAAAAAAAAAGAAATATTATACTGCTCACATAAAGAACAGTTTGCTTACAGGAATTTTATTAGTCATCTACTTAGCACGTTTGCAGTTCATTGGATTCTTTTTTTTTTTTTTTTTTTTTTACATACTTTTTTTTTTGTTCTTGTCTTCCAGGCTGGAGTGCAATGGCGCGATGTCAGCTCACTGCAACCTCTGCCTTCCAGGTTCAAGCGATTCTCCTGTCTTAGCTTCTGGATTAGCTGAGATTACAGGCGCCTACCACCACGCCTGGCTAATTTTTGTATTTTTAGTAGAGACAGGTTTTTGCCGTATTGACCATACTATTCTCGAACTCCTAACCTCAGGTGATCCACTCACCTTTGCCTCCCAAAGTGTTGTGATTACAGGCTTGAGCCACAGCGTCAGTCCTGGGTCCTATTAGTTTTGTTTTGGTTTAGTTTGGGTTTTTTTGTTTGTTTGTTTGTTTTGTTTTGAGGTGGAGTCTCGCTCTGTGCCAGACTGGAGTGCAGTGGGCCATCTCGGCTCACTGCAACCTCTGCCCCTTGGGTTCAAGTGATTCTCCTGCCTCAGCCTTCTAAGTAGCTGGGATTACAGGTGCACACTACCACGCCCAGCTAATTTTTTTAAAATTATTAGTTATATCTAGAGGTTCAATCAGATTCAGGTGGAATTATTATTATTATTATTTAATTTTTTTAGTAGAGACGGGGTTTCACTTTGTTAGCCATGATGGTCTTGATCCCCTGACCTTGTGATTCGTCCACCTCGGTCTCCCAAAGTGCTGGGATTACAGGCGTGAGCCACCACGTCAAGCCAGTGAGTCCTATTAGTTTTAAGGTTAGCATGTATTCTTGAAATTTTTTGTGATACTTTGGTTCTTAAGCCTAAGATTCATCTCTGCCATTAATTTTCTGTTTAATGATATTTCCTTCCTACAGTGAATAGTATAATACAGTGGTTAAGAGCACAGAAACAAACAGATTGCCTTGGTTCAAACCCCAACTCTGTCAAATACTAGCTTGGGGACCTTAAAAGGATAATATTAGCATCCTTTTGTAGACAGAGAATGTATGGAGTTCATTCTCATGCTGAGAACAATGTTAGGCATTTAGTAAATGTCAGATACCATTACTGATTACAATGGACTTTAATAATTCACAGAAACAGCACTCATGGTGACAATTCATTACTGTGACAATCTTGAAACTTGCAGACATAAATAATTTTTCTTTAGAAGTTGTGGGTGTATTTTCTGTAAGAAGGAGAGGTTTTTTTTTTTTGCTTAATCCATCAACCATAAGGTGCTCACAGATGCCTAATTAGTGGCATGCATCATGAAGGACATGCTTGGTGAGATTTCTGTGAAAATACCACATTCTGCTTGGCAACCTAAACTTTTAAATTCAGTCACCTTCTGGACGATTGGCATTTATTTTTTTGATATCTCATCTGAAAGATCACTCACTTTGGTTTTTGAAAGTTGAATTTTCTATGACTATCTGGATCACTCAAATAAACAGAAATTCCCTATTTTCTTGAAAGAATGATAGCATCACCAGAAATTGTCCTTTTTTTAAATGTCATATTAACTGCTAGGTATTTTTAAGAAACCCTCACCTATACAATTTGTATTTCACAGTCGTGTTTCATGTAATATCATACACACACACACACACACACACACACACACACACAGAGAGAGATATAAAATATACACATGCATGTACTTTAACAAAAAATGAGGAGGCCTAATATATTCAAGCACTATCCAACATTCAGGGAATATAAGTTTAAGATAGCATAGTTAACCTCCCAATTTCACAGTGTATGCAGGGTAATGATGCTTAAGCACTAAAATAACGTAAGACAACTTAAAATTAAGTATCAAATGAATAAATGACATTTCAAGAACCAGAGAATGAGGCTAGTTTGAATCTGATAGTAGTAAAACTGAGCCTTGGGTTGTGTGTAGAACAAGATGAAAAGAAAGGAATGACTGAATATAATAAACCAAGATAACAATTTAAACAAAGGATAAAAAAGCATGATATACATATGCAGTTTAGAAACAAAAATAAAATCATTTTTGCTGAATATAATGATAGATGGAGGTAACATAAAGGCAGTTCAGGACCATATCTGAAACCATCAAACATTAGATAAGGATTTGGAAATTTATTCTGTACATAACATAAAGCAATTGAATATTTATGTGCGGAGAGCTCATGGAGGCAGGAAGATTGGTTTGGTAGCATAATTTGAAGTTCATTAGAAGGTAAGTGAAATATATCACTTAAATCAAATGAAATACTGTCCTAGACAAATGTCTGAATGTAATCATTCACTGTTTTTTTCATAAATAAATGTCTTGATGGAAAGGTGATATTACCCAGAGGATCCCAGCAAGATTCGATCCCTGTTCTTAGTTCTCTATCGAACAATATAAGATTAGAAGACTCAGCCGTACATAATCTTCCTTGCTATTACGGGCAGGACTTCAAGTAAAAATTCACTGATCTAGGTTGGACTCTACCAAGTTCTTTAGTTTGAACCAGAGATTGTTTTAGTTCTAAACCCAACAGAGAGGAAAGGCTTGTTCATTGCATACAGCCATAGGGTGAGCATAAGCGTCACTGGGGAAAATGTCCTCCCCTCATCATTGGCCCAGACTTCCCAGCCAGAGGCAAAGTTCTCATCAGCATCTGCATGGAAGGAAGTCGATTCTAAGAAAGTGAAAAAAGAGCAGAGAGCTGGAGATAACTATTCTTTCTTCCAAGTAGGAAGTCTTCTCATTTTAACCTAAAAGGTACTGTCAAATTTGCCAACCCAGAAATTTTCATTTTTCTTGGAAAACCATTGGCAATTAATGAATATACACCTTAGAGACAGGAAGAACTTCAGAGAGTGTGATGTGATACAGTCTGTCTTACCACTTATGGGATGTTTTGCATTTGAAGACTAATTCTATCCACTTTGATTTGCTTTCTATGGCTCTCATGAAACACACAGTTTATGTGGTAAATTACTGATAGCATTTTCCTGCTGGGAGTCCTCCTTAGGATTCAAGTGAAGAACTCGTTAAGAGTGGTGGTCTTTTCTTGAGAAACATGGCCCTGCAAGCTGTTTCTTTTTGTCTTTAACATGTTTCTCAGCTTGTCTCTTGGGAAACCTGGGTCTTCTTATTATTGGATTTTCTTTTCCTCCCATGGGAGTATATAAAATGTATTAAATGAAACAAATCCCTGCTTTCATGGGCTGCTTTGCAAAGTTTGTACATGTGCTTTTTCCTTGCTTGAAGAATTCAGTACAAATTTATGAAGAATGGAGGAACGATAATAAAGGGCATAAATAAGTGCTTGGAGCCTGGGACTAAATAGCCTTAGGTTTGAATCACTTCTGCCACTGACTGTGTAACTTTGAGAAAATTAATTAGCCTTTTTAAGTCTGTTTCCTCATCTGTAAAATGTGGCCACTACATAATAACTCCCTAATGGGCCTGTGGTAAACTCCACAGGGCAGTCGTTTTTGTCTCTTTTATTAACTGATTAATCCCTAGGAGCTACGTTGATGCAGGCTCAAAAAAAACAAAAAATTAATCATAAAAAATGCTGAACATAATGCCTGTGAAATTAAAATTACACAATAATTATGATATCTATTACTAGTTTATTATTGTTTAAGAACAATAGCAGCAAAATGACTCACTTTTTAAAATGTGACTAGAATTTTGCTAGCTTTTTACTAGAATAATGTTGTCAGCTTGTTTCAGATTAATCAAAGATCTATGATTTAACATAGAGCTCTTCCTATTTTACTAAAAACAATTTCAATCTATAATATACATTGTATTTCAATAAATTCTATAGAATGATCAAAATAGAGCTTTTATCTATCAAGAAGAAAATTTTTAATTTATAAAGATTTTTAAAAAATTTTAATATCATACATTCTTATAATAATTCTTATGTCTTTAAGGTATCTTCTAACACATGTTTAATAAACCTTCTGGTGTTATCTGTTCTTTAAAAGTTGAAAGAAATTGGCCCAGTGCAGTGGCTCATGCCTGTAATCCCAGCACTTTTGGAGGACAAGGCAGGCGAATCACTTGAGATAAGGAGTTTGAGACCAACCAGGCCAACACGGTGAAACCTTGTTTCTACTAAAAATACAAAAATTCGCCGGGCGTGGTGGCAGGTGCCTGTCATCCCAGCTACTCAGGAGGCTAAGGCAGATAATTGCTTGAACACTTGACCCAGGGAAGCAGGGGTTGCAGTGAGTTCAGATCATGCCACTACACTCCAGCCTGAAAGACAGAGCGAGACTCTGTCTCAAAAAAAAAAAAAAAAAAAAAAAAAGTTGAAAACAATTTCTCTATAGAATTGTCTTTTTTCTTATCAATATCTTTTTTTTCTTTATTGGTAGTCATCATTTGGTACTGTTTCAATTTATTCTAAAGTTACTGGTCTATTTGAATTTTCCAAGTCTTATTTGAATGTTGAAAGTTTAATTCCTAGAGAAAGCAAAAATGAACAAAATAGGATTCTATCTGAAAACAATTCACAATTTGTTACTATTTTAATAATCTTTTAAATTATTGCTTTTCAAATGGATTATTTTTGTTGGAAAACCATTGGCAATTAATTAATATAAGCATTAGTTATAGGAAGGGCTTCAGTGACTGTACTGTGGTGTAGTCTGTATACAGCCTATGGGATGTTTTGCATTTGAACATTAATTTCACCCACTTTGGTTTGGTTTCTATGAATCTCATGAAGCAATCACACTTTATGTGGCATATTACCTTAATTTTATACCTTATGAATATTTTTGATATTTACAGATCTAGTGAAAATAGTTTCTTCCTCAAAATTTGTTCAGTACCAAAACAAACCATATTTTGCAGCCTATTTTTGACATATATATTTTGAGTGAGGTATTTATGCCAGCAAATATTGATTAATTACTAGGAATAAGAAAAATAATAAATCAGAAAACAAAAAAGTGAAATAACTCTGTTATAGATCTTACATTTTAATCAACAATGTAATTCCACAGAGACTATAGTGCAAGGTACAAAGTGATGTATGCTGCAAAACAAATTTTAAAAACATTAATTTGCAATATTTACCAAATTATTGAAAAGGTGGAGAAAACAGAAGAGAAAATGTTTGAGGAAATCATGAGAACACGAAATTTGAATTCCAGTAGGACAACATGAAAAGAATGTTTACCATCAGTTTTTTATTTAAGGGGGCAGGTGCGAGGAAAGCAGTATTGTGGTGTATGATCACCAAGAGAATTGTGACATATAGGATTTTAGGATTCTGTTGAGAATGACAAAAGCATTAAGTGGAATATAGACTGTAGAGGGAATCTGAGAGTTCTTAATGTAATGATAATGTGGTTTAATGTATAATTGGTTCTATGGAGGATAAATTAAGTTGGAATGCAGACAGAGCTATTAACAGCTTCCTTGTTTTAGAATTCAGGCAAAACAACACCAAGAGCAGATTCCCTGCTTAAGTGATTCAGAACTAACGTGTGAGTTCAGCAATATTGACTGAATCGATTGATTAATACAATTTAACCACTGAATGAAGCATGGTAGGGTGAGATTAACTATTTTTCAATTAATAGTGGTTGACAGTTAGAGATGGGGGTGTTAACTACAACCAACGACAACAACAACAAAAGTTTTTCCTGACCTCTAAGTAGGATTAATGAAAAATATCGTTACTCTAAATGTTAGGCATTTTAAGAGAAAGAAGCATATTCAGAAAAAGTTAAATGAAGATCTTATCTATTATTTAAACAGAAAGCAAGCAAACTTATAAAAGAATACTTAATACTTGGAATACAATATAGGTTTGCAAGTGTGGCTCCTTATGTTCTCTCTGAAGAGCAGGAAAGAAAGAGAACCTGCAGCTGTACCCAGGAATTGACCTTTAATAAGTGTTTATTTTGTTCTCACATGTAGAACCTAATGAACTATTGCACAAGCATTATGAGACACAAAATTCTGACACCCACCTTCCTTCTGCTCCATGACCAAAGAAATATCTAAGTGTTTTTGTTTAATTGGTTAACTAAATATTCTGGAATTCTGACAGCATTTGGAAACTTTCTTGCTTTGGTATTTTGCTATCCAATGAAAAGAATCCTGTCTTCTGAAAATATTACTAAGCTTTTAGATTAGCTTTTTAAAATCAGATGGTCCACATTAAATCTTCGTAACAATTTACATATATATATATATATATATATATATATATATCACTGGAAAATTGATAAGGGTAGCCAATCAGTTGTTGGATTTGTCTAGATAATGCCTTAGGAATGTTTTATGTGATAGTTTTACTTTGGAGTGAATTGTTTAAATTGATTATCAATGTTGGTATTTTTCGCAGCAGTTATAAGAGTAGGTCCTGGGGATTCCTCAGAGGTTCCCCCTGACATACTTTCAGGAGGTTCATGAGCTCAGAGTCATTTTTATAATGACTGTTTAGTTTGTTTGGGGCAATGTAACTATTTTCTTATAAAATATGTTATTTATATTCACATGTAATTTTAATACCTTTTTAAAGAAATTAATAACAACATATTCAAAATTGCAGAGCTAGTAAGGGCGGAGTCAGGATAAGAATCCAGCCTGTGTTCACTTTTTATGCACAGATATCTGCTCTTCTCTAAAGAGAAAGAAAATCTAGTGCAAAGGCTTATAAAATCCTCCGTTTTATTTTTCAGAAGACACTACTTACAAATCATTCTGCACTTCAGTTTACTCTTGAAAACAGTGACATTAACTTAACTCAAAGATTATTATTAGTATAAAATGACTTAAGTGGTATAAAATCTTACGATAGTGCTTGGCACAAATTTTCATATTGGAGTTTGCTCTTATTAGTATTTTTGTGGTTGTAATTACTTTTTTTTCTCAAAGAATCAATTTATTTGTCTATTTACTTGTTGCTAATATGCTTCCTTTTTGATGGGAAGTGATTATTACAATTTAATTGAACTCAATCATCCAATATTTTAATAAACATTAGAAAGATTAAGTTATCTAGGTATGCTCTTCATGTAATAAGAAATGATGTTAGTTGGAAAAATCTAAATATTGGTGGCCTATAAAAGGCAAAATAACAAACCAGTCCCTAGAAGGTGATAAAAAATTATATCACCATTTAGTAGATCTCCAATCCATGCTTGTTTATGGAATAAACAAAATATAATCACATTCTCAAAAGAGCTGAATATCCATGCTGGACTATGTTTACCTCCACAATCACCCTCCCTGTAGCCGTTCCTGCCACAATCATCTTTGCAGGCCCGGAGACTCTGGTCTCACCTGCACTGTGTATCTCTTGGTTCCGCCCTGGATCTCCGTGCATTGGTGAGATGTCTGGGAGAGCATCTTCAGCCCCACAGCAGGAGTGGGGAATTTCACACTACTGGGCTGATGCATAAGGTGCCTGGCAAATTGGAGCCCACTGCCTGCTGGTCCACAAAGCATGCTGCTAGGCTGGGTTGCCTCTCCTTCTAGACTCCATGTTTCCCCATCTCCTCATAACATACCTGCCTACAAGTCTTCGTCTCAGGTTTTATATTTTGGGAAAACCAAGCTTAGACAGTGTCAAATACAGAAACTATAATGTATTAAAACACCTTAAAGAGTAAAAAAACATAAGGGAATTTCTTGAAGGCTAACTCCAGAAAACCAGACCAGCTCCAAATAGGAAGAGCAGTCTTGGGTGCAAAGTCTAGTATGCAATGACTCTCCAGTTACCTTCCATTACATACGGCGATGACCCAAAGAGAGACAGGCAGCGATGGATAAAAAGGAAGTGAAGAAAGTGATCAGTAGTTTTGCATCTGCCATATGTGGTATCGAAGCCTCGATTATTCCTGAGGTCCTCATAAAACTGGAGCAGCTGCGTTTATCACTGTTCAATGGGGGTAGAGGTAGGTTTCCAGCACTTTAACTTTGCATATTTATGGAATCTATTTTTGCTGTTTTAAATTAGTTTAAAATGTTTAATAATAAACTATTTTAACCTCATACAAAATATAAGAAAAAAGGGGAATAAAGAGCAACAGGAAGCTTTTGAGTAAATATAAATGTCCGTTATCCTTGTTGTGGCAATGACAGAACAAGTGTATTCATATTTGTCAAAGCTTATCAAGCTGTATTGTTAAATAAATGCAGTTATACCAATTAACCCTTCATAATACTGTTTAGGAAAAGATTAAAATAGAACTGTCTCAAAAAATAAAAAGATACGTGAAGTTACCAGGTGTCTCCACATAATAAATATCAATATTTTCACATTTTCCATATTTGCTTTAAACATTATTTTTAATGGATTGAAATATTGGCCTTGAAAAATGAATTTTTCAGTGAATTATAAACAGCTGCAGACACAGCTAAAGCTCCATATCCCCCAATATTTTCTCCTCCATCTTCCATAGTGGTAAACCACTCTTAAAGCTGCTACTTGTTATCCCAGCATATATATATTGTAATGTTACTACATATTAATGTATCCATAAAAATACGGGGCATTTTTAACAAATTACATGGTTTATACATTTGCTTACTTATTCATTTACTCAACATACGTGGGACTCTGCACTTCCTCTATACAGGCATTATTCTAAGCGACTGGTATATATCAATAAACAAATAAAAAAATTCTACTCTTCCTAAACTTGGCTGTCAGAGGATATACTGTATTATAATGTAGATTTGCTGGTAGTCACATAACTTGGAACCTTACACAGTGAAAAGAGCCAACTGTTTTATGCCCCGCACTGAAGCAGGCTGTGAAGTGGCAGCAACAGCAAGAGATGAAAGTTTGCCTGCTGGCAACACTGAGATTAAGGGTGTTGCCTATTCATCTAAACCCATTGTTTCAATTACTCACTAGGAACTAGCCTGAATTTGAAAGAGGGTGATACCACAGAGCACGGAAGCTAAATGAAAGACATCTATGCGATTAGATCTAATATGATCTTTTGTTGATAATTTGAATCATTTTTGATACTTGAAACAGACTGAAACCAATTAGACCCACAGCTTGCTAGATTCTCATAGGCTTCAGCACTGCCAAAACAACCCTAAACCTGTTTCCCAATGTCCATGACTCTTAATCCCCTAAAATAATTACCATGTCCCCAAGAGGACAGGTTTAAAGGTGATATCCTCTGAAGTTCTCTTGTGTGCTGTGGCCAAGGAAAGTGATAGGCAAGGAAGTATCCCCTGGAATGGACAGCCAGAGCCACAAGCAGAAACCACAGGGGGTTTTGCTGAACGGCACAGTTAGGCCAAAGCAAAGAGACTCCCTGCAATGCCAGCAAGGAGTCTTCCCCATATCAGTCCAGTGAGGTGTCACAGCAGCCGTGGAGGAGGGCGTGATGCTTGTTTTCCACGTTCCACCTTCTAGCAGTGCATCGAATTCACGTAGCTCAGCTTTTCTGCCACTGTCAGTTCGGAGATGAGTATTATTGTTTTTTTAGACTATAGTCTGCCAGACAAAGAGAAAACATATTTGTACTGGAGGAAGAAGATTACATGTCATCCAGGGCAAAAATTTCAGCTGAGGCATAAGATACTAGAGGAGTAGGTCGTGAAAAGATTTTAGGAAAAGGGAGGCCAACAACAGCAGCTGCTAAATCTTAGAAGAAATATGCTTTTTGTGTGCCGGTCTTAGGGGAAGAAATATACTTTTGTGTGTTAATCTTAGAGAAAGAAGTATGCTTTTTGTATGTTTCTTTTATTTTTTTCTTCTTTTTTTAGGAATGAAAAACTATCTAGAGCACAGAGGACAAAGAGGGGAGAATGAAATTGTGACACCGCCGTAGGGATCAGCATTCTCCAAGAAGCTTAGGTTCTGTTCGTGTGAAGGAAAATCACACACAAAATAATCGCAATAGAAAGTGTACTTGGTGCCATACAAGGAGTGGTTTTTAAGGGGAAGGAAGGAAAGCAAAGAGAGACCCTTGCAAAGGTGTGGAATGGGTCCGTGAGAAAGATTATGGTAGTTTTACCTACAGTTGATGATATTGAATGAAGATGGAGAGAAAGGGAATAAAATTTGTTACTCAAATGGGGATGAGACATATAGGAAAGAACCTAGATTCACAGGTTTAGGAGTTGAGCAAAGTGGTGCCACTTGTATTTCAAATTCACACACACAGTCAGGCGTGTAAGGATTAGGAGGGGTGGAACCGAGAGAATTATGTTTTGGATAGATTAAATTAAGATTCCTTTTAAACACTACAGTGGAAATGCCAAGTTGGTATTTGGGAAATATTTATCACATCGTCACATGCTCTTTAAAGCCACGCAGGGCAATACTATTGCTTAAATAAAAATGTTTGACGAAAAGAGGAGAAATCTGAGAATAAAATTTGGGAGACTCTAAGATTTAGAGTTTGGGAAGATGGGTTTGATAAATGTCTTCTAAGAGACTAAAAGGAGTATAAGAAAAAAATTCAAAAGGAAAGTAAGTACAGCAAAATGTAATCTTTCAGAAGGCAAGATCTTTTCAAGTAAGAGATGCTACTGAGATTCTGAGAAACAAGAGAACTAATAAAAGGCAGTGATATGAGTAGCAGAAAGATCATTGAACTTGATGACAGGGTTTCTGTAAAATGCAAAGTTCAGCAACTGCATCAGAGATGAACGAAGAGGGAACTTTAAAAAAAGAAATGGACACAGTCTTTGTGGGCAAATTGTTAGGGAAAAAGGTTGATCGTGAAAAGACATGGGGGTCAAGGGTACTTTTAATGTAGTAGAAGGTGGAGCATGTTTTACATACTGATAGCAGTGCTCTAGGAGAAGAAAAATAATGGAGGAAGCAAAGTTTTTTTTTTTTATATATACTTTTTATTGCATTTTAGGTTTGGGGGTACATGTGAAGAACATGCAAGATTGTTACGTAGGTACACACATGGCAGTGTGATTTGCTGCCTTCCTCCCCATCACCTGTATCTGTTATTTCTCCCCATGCTACCCCTCCCCAACTCCCCACCCCCTGCTGTCCCTCCCCTTTTTCCCCCCAACAGACCCCAGTGTGATATGCTCCCCTCCCTGTGTCCATGTGTTCTCATTGTTCAACACCCGTCTATGAGTGAGAATATGCGGTGTTTGGTTTTCTGTTCCTGTGTCAGTTTGCTGAGAATGATGGCTTCCAGGTTCATCCATGTCCCTAC
>PVKV010022188.1:0-35869 GCA_004027835.1 Alouatta palliata | reverse complement strand
TGCACACCGCACAGGCTGCTGGCCTGTTCTTTCCTCCTGTCTTCAAACGAGCGGATTCTTTCTTCTGCCTGATCAAACCTGCTGTGGAATTTCTCCACTGGATTTTTCACTTCAGCTATTATGTTTTTTCAGTCCCAGGATTTCTACTGGGAACCTTCTAGTAATTCCTATATCTTTATGGATATTCTCTGTAGCTTCAGAGAATCGATACAGGTATGTATCAATGTGTTACATGCATGAATGTTTCCCCAGAGGAAAGGCGTAGGTGGTGCTCTGGGTTCCCCTGGAATATTTCCCTCTACCCCTCCCCTTGGGCACCTCAGCCTCACCCTAGAAGCCATGGGGTGTGAGCTACTCTTTTAATCCTCTGGAATCCTCTACAACACACACACACACACACACACACACAGTGCCTTCAGATATTTGAGCATGTTTAAAACTGTAGCTCACGCCCGTAAATCTATCACTTTGGGAGGTGGAGTTGGGCAGATCACTTGAGGTCAGGAGTTTGAGACCAGCCTGGCCAACATGGTGAAACTCAGTCTCGACTAAAAATACAAAAGTTAGCCAGGCATTGTGGTGCACTCTTGTAATCACAGCTGCTCAGGAGGCTGAGGCACTAGAATGCTTGAGCCCTGGAGTTGGAGGTTGCAGTGAGCTGAGATGTTGCCACTTCATTTTAGCCTGAACCACAGAGTGAGACTCTGCCAGAAAAACAAAAACCCCAGCACAATGGTTGATTGAAAGCATTTGCCAAGAAAGTCCAATGTCTGAGCTTCCCCAGGTATCTGTCAATTTTTTTTTCTGTACATGGACCATATTACTTTGTATGATTTAGTGGTTTGATTTTTTCACCCTAAAGCTTATTTTGAATCCCTACACTCTGGTATTTTTGAATGTGATGGGTTTTTTTCTTTCTTTCTTTTTTTTTTTTTTTTTTTTTTTTTTTTTTTTTTTTTTTTTTTTTGAGATGCTGTCTCGCTGTGTTGCCCAGGCTGGAGTGCAATGGTGGGATCTGAGCTCACTGCAACCTCTGCCTCCTGGGTTCAAGCGATTCTCCTGCCTCAACCTCCTGAGTAGCTGGGATTACGGGTATGTGCCACCCTGTCTGGCTAATTTTTGTATTTTTAGTAGAGATGGGGTTTTATCATGTTAGGCAGGCTGGTCTCAAACTCCTGTACTCAGGATTTGCCTGCCTTGGCCTCCCAAAGTGCTGGGATTACAGGTGTGCACCACTACGCCTAGCGAAGAAAACAAAATTTAAAGATTGTATTTAATTTGTTTCAAGGCCTTCATGAAACATTTAAAGAAATTAACACCAGAACCCACGTTGACAGCTACTGACCCCTGGAAACCAGTAGAGGATGTGTTAGGAAAAAGTGTTCTGCCGGGACCCATCTGATGTTGGCCTGATCGCCTGAGCTCCAACACTGGTCCCACTCATCAACAGATCTAAGAAGCACGAGGTACCAGCCCTGCGGCTGAGAACCCTGAGTGCTTTAGGCTCACACAAAAAGGCAAAGTTCTAGCTTAGAAGATATTAAGAAATTACACTGATCAATATTTATTATTTATTTATTGAGACGGAGTTTTTCTCTGTGGCCCAGGATGGAGTGCAGTGGTGTGATCTCGGCTCACTGCAACTTCCACCTTCCAAGTTCAAGCTATTCTTCTGCCTCAGCCTCCCGACAGCTGAGATTACAGGCGCGTGCCACCATGCCCAGCTAATTTTTTGTATGTTTATTAGAGATGGGATTTCACCTGATAGCCAGGATGGTCTGTATCTCCTGACCTCGTGATTTGCCCGCCTTGGCCTCCAACGTCTTGGTATTGCAAGCCTAAGCCACTGGGCTCAGCCTATACTGATCAATATGTTAACAGTTCAATATACTTCTGTGAACAGCTGTGTGGGTTTTTCCCACTCTGACCAATTCTCCCACCTTACATGAGTATCCCAATTAATTCACTTCTGATGCTAGTCAGAGGTTTGGCCGACCCCACAGGTTGAGGAGTCCGTCCCACAAGACTCCCCCCTCTTCAGGGGCAAATCACAAGTAGGTGGTCTGACATGGTTTGGTTCTGTGTCCCCACCGAAATCTCATCTCGAATTGTAATCCCCACATGAAAAGGGAGGGAGCTGGGGGGCGGTGACTGGATCATGGGGGGTGGTGTCCTCAGGCTGTTCTCATGACAGCAAGTAAGTTCTCCCGACATCTGGTGGTTTTAAAGGGTTTGTCGGTTCCTCTTTCAGTCTCTTCTCTCCCTCCTGCCACCTTGTGAAGAAGGTGCCTCCTTCCCCATCGCCTTCTGCCATGACTGTAAGTTTCCTGAGGCCTCCCCAGCCATGTGGAACTGTGAGTCAATTAAACCTCTTTCCTTTACAAATTACCCAGGCTTGGGTCATTCTTTATAGCAGTGTGACAAAGAACTAATACAGGTCCCATGCTTCTTGGAGGGGACACATATCCAAACCATATCAGGCAATATAGCTGCATATATTGTTAGCTTCTATTTTGCCAGGTGTGGCAAAGCACAACCCACATCCATCAGGTCCATAAGAAAATTGACAGAAAAGTCTTAACACATTGTCTTAGTTTCTGGCTTAGGAGTCATCACTGCTTCCAGCACTTACAGTTGTAGTCCCGGTCCTGTGGCCACTGCACCAGGTGGCAAGTGGGATGACGGGAGAGTTGATGTAGGTGGGGAAGAAAGACAAAAATTACAATCATTGGCCTGGCATGGTGGCTCACGCCTATAATCACAGCATTTAGGGGAGGCCAAGGTGGGTAGGTCACCTTGGGTCAGGAGTTTGAGACCAGCCTGACCAATATGATGAAACTCTGTCTCTGCTAAAAATACAAAAATTAGCTGGGTGTGGTAGTGGGGGGCCTGTAGTCCCACCTACTCCACAGGCTGAGGCAGGGCAATCACTTGAACCTAGGAGGCAGAGATTGCAGTGAGCTGAGATCGTGCCATTGCACTCCAGCCTGGGCGACGGAGCCAGATTGTGTCGCAAAAAAATCCAACAACAACAACAAAATGACAGTCATTATACTAGCATCCTCCCCACCCCCGCATCCCCAGATCCACTGGAAAAATGAAGGGAAGTCCAGCAGGGCCACTCCTTTAGCTCCACTTGTGTGGAGTTGGGCACACATCGGTGAAGGAGTGGAAGCCGGCTCCTCATGCCTTTATCTCCCCCATTTTCGACAATCAATGTTTCTGTTGACTGTTCTTCTTCCCTATGAAATTACTACTCTAAGGAGGATACCTCTCAGCCCATTGCTGAACATTCTGCGCTCGCTGTACAACATGTTTCTTGGTCCACAGAGGTGTGGCTCGGTGGTCCAAACTAGAATAATACCTTGTTTCAGTTTTTTTTCTGTCAATAGCAGTCTGGGGCATTTGCAGCCTCCACTAGGTAACCAAAAGACAATCCACCGTCAGGTTCTGTTCCTGGCGAGACTCATCTGTAGGCCCCGGTGGAACCGCCCCAGTCTCACTTTCCAAGTATGTGCAGGGCGTCCCCATCAGGGAATCTGCCTCATAGTCATAGTCATAGTCATAGTCATAGTCATAGGCACTCACAGACAGAACAGCTCTTATTGATGTTATGTTCCTGAGAGGGAGCCAGAGGAACATGTTTAGATTCAGCCCATCTCTACATTGCTGTGGTTCCCCCATATCAACTTATTTTACTTTGTGGCTTCTGTTGACCCCCTCAGGGGAGTACATGGGGATATTTCCTGCTGATTACAGTCACTTTCCACACCTGAGGCTGGTTCTACTGACCGGCATGGGCATGTCCTACTTTAATGCAGTTCTCAAGTCCCCCTGGAGATTTCCATAGGGTCCGGCCCCATATGGATATCCTTTCAATAGGCCAGTTTTCCATTGCTCTTGGAAACAATGGAAAATGTAGAGCTGAATATCCAAATTTAATACACTTTATTTGGAAGGCAAGGTTGAAATTCTTGGCATACAAAAACACCAAGTTGTCTTTGGTGTGTCCAAAGACAGAAGAGAAATTTAGAGGTTTTTAGCCATAGTCAGCACTCCAGGTAGGGCACAGAGAATGTGAAGTTACCTGCCCTCCGGTTTCTAGTCTACACTGTGTGCTCCACCCTCCAGGGCCAAGGGGACTGAGTTGCTCTGAAGACCTTCCTGAAGGCCCTGGTGGCTCTGGTTAATGCTGTCGGTCTACCTGAAGCCCTTGTCCTCTCACCCCCTGCCTGGACCCGCACCAGCACACATTCCTCACCACACACATTCCTCAGTGCCTGCGGCCTGGCACACGTTTCTGGTCCTAACTCAGTGTCTGTGGCCTGGCAGGTGCCCAGGGTGCTCCATCACTCAAATCCAAGCCTGTGGAGAGGATGACATTTCATTCCCAGGTTTCTGGTGAGCTGAAAAACCTTCATTTCTATAGTGCGATCCTCTTCTATCCACCATGTGCAGGGTCAGGAGCAGACTCACCCCCAAAGGTCTAGGAGTCGTGCCATTGACCTTACTGCCTAGGTTCACAAGCTGGCACCCTTCACTATCACACCTTGGGTCTGTCCTCACAGCGGCAGTGTGGTTAACTCGATGGGGAGGTCAGTAGCCCAAGGTCAGACAACTGGACCTGGGCAGACACTAGACTTGGGAATAGGTTGTGGAAGCCACTCCCCTGAATCCCCTGTCTCCATGGGGCCTCAATACCAGAGTCCTGAAGGTTGGCCAGGGAGTGTCTGTGCCTCGACCATGCAAAGGGTGCCAGGCTGTGGCTAGGGATGTCCCCGGGTTCCTCTCCCTCCTACCTACTCCTCAGCCTCTGCAGGTGCCTGTCATGGTCTGTGTGTCCTTCATTCTGCCCACTCATTGGTTCACTGGGCCCGTCCTTGGTGCCAGGCACCCACTACTGAGGGGTGGCAAGCCCCTGCCAGAGAAGCTTGGAGCTGGGTGGGAGCAGCAAGGGGGCTGGAGGCAGTGGTCAGTGAGGCAGCTGTGGGAGGAGGGAGTGGGAGCAGCAGCTGAGTGGACCGAAGTGCTTAGGCCAGGATGGAGATCAGGTTTTAGGAAGAGGAGAGGCAGGCGTCCCAGGGAGGGGAGCAGGCTCACGAGGGGCCTCCAGTGCAGCCTCACTCACAGGCGGGTGTTGAACAATGAGAACACATGGACACAGGGAGGGGAGCGTCATACACTGAGGTCTGTTGTAGGGGGCTAGGGGAGGGACAGTGGGGGGTAGGGAGTTGGGTAGGGATAACATGGGGAGAAATGCCAGGTATAGGTGATGGGGATGGAGGCAGAAAACCACATTGCCATGTATGTACCTATGCAACAATCCTGCATGTTCTTCACATATACCATGTACTGCAGAACCTAAAGTGTAATGAAATATAGATATATTAAAAAAAAAAAAAAAAGAGGAAGAGGAGACACGGGGGTCCCGGGAAGGGAGCAGGCTCCTGCGCTCCTTCCCGTTGTGCTGTCCACAGCCTGGGCACCACCCGGAATCAAACCACAGTTCCGGGGTCACCGCTGCCGGCCAGAACTAGTTTCTGTCGGTCCAGGCACCCACCCCTCCCGGGACCACGCCCCCCGCCCCGGGTATAAAAGCGGGCGCGCGGCTCGGGTCCACGCACAGCAGGAGTGGGAAGTTCTCAGCGCGCACGAACTACGGGGAGGATTTCCGGAGGATTTCTGACTGATTTGGGGGCTTTTGACCCAAAGTTCAGGTGGTGGAACCTCCTCCCTCCTCCTCGTGGAACTTCGGGGACAGAGCGTCCCGGCTGCCTTGACGGCTTGAGCAGGACGCGACCCAGGACCCAGGACCCAGGACGGTGTCGGGAACCCGGGTCATGGCTCCGGGCCCCAAGACCCTTCTGTTTGTCTTCGTCATCGTACTTCTGCTGCGGGTGAGTCACCGGCGCGGCCCCTGGCTGGGGAAGAGCGCGCCTGACGCGGGACGCGAAGGGGCAGGGGGAGAGGGGGAGGGGGACGCGGCGGCGATGCCTGGCCCCGGTCGCCTGCGGCTGGGCTGGCAGGACCAACCCGTCGTGGGATTGCGGGAAGAACTGGGTCCCCGGGCTGGGCTGGAGCGACCCGGCCGCGACGGAGCAGCGCGCGCGCTCCCTCTAGTTGTCCCGTGCAGCAAGGACCTCTCTGAGCTGCCCCGTAGTAAGTTCTAGAATCAATGGAGGGGTGGAGTCAAGATGGAAATTTCTGAGTGAAACTTCAGGAAGCCACAGAGCGGTTGTCTCTTTCGTTAGTTAATAACAGTAACCTGGTTTTTACACTGTAAAACATGTTCCTCAAAGATTGATTTAACACCCACTGAAAAAGCTTTCCGACGCTGTGTTTTACAACTTTCATTTCGTCTGCCCTGAAAGTGTCCGGGCAGGGGCAGGAAGCTGTAAACCAACGTGCTCGTGGTCAGTGTCTTCCACGGCCTCCCGTGTGTCCCTTCTGCCTCCCACAGGCAGGACTCCGGGCTGGCGTCTTCTTTCAGTATAAATGGTGTGTAGTGTTTCTTTGTGAGTTGGCTTTGGAAGCTGAGATTGATGGTGGTGTACACAACGAGGACATGTTATAAATAAAATGGGCCTGGCGCGGTGACTCATGCCTGTAAATCCAAGCACTGTGGAAGGCTGAGGTGTGGTGGCTCACGCTTGTAATCACAGCACTTTTGGATCAGGAGGTCTGGAGTTCAAGATCAGCCTGTCCAAGATGGTGAAACCCCTTCTCTACTAAAAAAAATACAAAAATTAGACGGAATCGCAGCTACTCGGGAGGCTGAGGCAAGAGAATTCCTTGAATCTGGGAGGTGGAGGTTGCAGTGAGCCGAGATGGCGCTGTTTGCACTCCAGCCTGTGCAACAGACCGAGACTCTGTCTCAAATAAATAAATAAAAGAAATTTGTAGACTTCCAGGACTTTTTCAGAGTGATTGAGGTTTTTGCCAACAGCACTTTCTAAGGTTCCTTAAATAATACAGAAGAAGAGCTGGGAAGGTGGGGCGGGGTGGGGGGAGGCAAAACGAGGTTGCAGTCACATTTTGACCTGTCAAAAATGACACAAATGACTTCTGAAATAGTTTATAGTGGGTGGACCTTCCTTGAAGGCAGCTCGAGGAATGGCTGCGTCAGGAAGGACAGTGGCCCTGAAGAGAGAATGTGTGGGTGACCTGTGTACACAAGGTCAGCAGGCTGAATTTCACAGTTTTGGAAATGTGAGCTCTCTGTGTCCCAAAGGAGGCTTTAATCCCTCCATCAGTCTTGACTTCATAAATGCATTTCAATGCGCAATCGCTTTTAAAAAATTTGGCCTGAACACAAATCACATTAGATGTTCTATAGCAGTGCATTCAGATTCATCTTCTTTTTAACAAGGGTATTGTATTTTACTGCGTGGGTGAGCCACAGTTTAATTCACTGTTGCCGCCTAGCGGCAGCTGGTAAAACCCCATCCTGAGTTTGCCTTTGCTGATTCCAACAGCATTGTTCTAAATACCCTTGTATGTATCGTGTGTCCACATACCCGTGTGCACCAGCTTATTGGGCAACTCTTTAGAAGTAGAATTTTACTTCTACTTCTATGTGATAAATGATTTTAGAAGTTTCTTTAGATGTTCACAAGTTTTCCTCCAAAAGACCGGTGAACCCAGCTTGCACCCACACCTAGTCAACAGATGTGCCTGTGTCCCTACACCCTGGCTACCCTTAGCTTTCATTCTTTACTGGTCTAAGGAGTAAAACATGATACATCACATTGTTACGCATTTTCATTCCTTCATGGTATTAGGGGTTTTCAAGGATACAGGACATTTTTGATACTGGAGTACATGACCTGGAGACCCCAGATGAGAGCAGGGTAGGGCGGCAGGGAGACTGAACTCCCAGCTGTGCACTAGGGAAACCACGGTCAGCTGGGGCCAGTCCCGGGCACCTGCCATGCCTGTGAATGGAGATAAGGTCTGTGGCCTCAGGCTGTCAGGATGACATCAGATGAGCCTGGAGCTGAGCTCGGTTCCTGACCCACGTCCTGGCTCTGTCAATGCTGGTTTGGCCCAATCTCTGGGTCAGGTCCTTCCACCCCGCCTCTCTCTCTATCAAAGTAGGAATCGAGAAGTTACGAGGGTTCAGAATCCCTGACTCTCAGGCTGTCAAGGACTCCTGGAATTGGAGGCTGGGAACAGCTGGGCTCTGCCGTGCTCCTGTGACTCTGGTGTGGCCCCAGCTCCTGCCTGTGAAATGAAGAGGAGATAAACATCTTCAGCAGCCCTGTGTAAACCTCAGAGGGCTGTGTCTGTAGGTGTGGGAGGACAAATTGCATCCTCAGGGCTGGTGTCAGTCACTCTGGACTGGATCCTCAGGACACGTGTCCTCCACCCAGCAGAGGCTGCCCCCGATCCTACCTGCACCTCGGTACGTGCTCCCTGAGCTTGGGCAGAAGCTTCTGAAGACTGGGGTGGAGCGCCATGGGGAGGGGCCGTGGAGGAACAGAGGAGCCAGACTTCAAGTGAGGACAGTGATGGCACCGCAGGGTCACAGCCTGGTTCACCTGCCTCGCTTCCAGTTGTCCTCCTGGTAGGCGCCCAACCCAGGTTGCAGTTTGAGGGGTGAGCAGGAAGGGTCTCCATCTACATGGCCGCAGATGGCTGCTCACCCAGCCTGTCTCTATGGAGGGGCCACAGTCCCAGTCCTAGTCCTCTGTCCTGTATCCAGGAGTGGCAGGGCAGTGAGGCTCTAGCTTCCAGGTTGGAGATGGGGACAGTGGGGACAGTGCCCTGACACGAGCCTGTGCTGTTGGACAGCTGGTATCCTGCTCCCAGCCAGAGACTGGACATCTCCATGTAGTGGATTTTCCTAACGACTGGGGGAGTGGAAGGCAGGTTGTCTTCCCTGTTTTAAAAGTGGCAAAAATGAGATTCAGGAGCAATGTCTCTAGCATTTTTGGCCTCACCTTCTGTATAATAGCAGCCATATTTGTGCCTCTGCAGGGCTAGAGTTCTCTGAGCAGCAGCTTCTCCAGATCTCTGCCCTGCACTTGGCCCTCTGGGAGCTCCTATGGTTCCTCAGCAGAGTCCACAGGCTCTCTGGGGTCCCCTCCCTGTGCCACAGCCTGGAGCCTGTCCTTAGGCGATGAGCTGAGGCCACCACTGCGCTCACCTTATGGGCTTGGGGGGAAAGAGGATTCACCCAGGAAGTAGACAGTGAGCCCTTTACTCTGAGAACACCTGTGCCTGGAGTCTGCTGGAGCCAGGGAAGACAAACGAGCCCCATATGAATCCTGCTCCCTGGAGCCCACAGTGTGGTGGGAGAGGTGACACCAGGGATCATATCACTAATAGGAGGTAGAGTAAGGGAGGCCTGAGGTCTCACCACTCTTGCTTCCCCACCTCCACAAGGGCCATGCTGGAGGGAGGCCACACTGGTGTGAGGCCACAGGATGTGGTATTGTTTGCCTGGAGGATGTTGTTTGGTTACAATCACCATTGAGGGTCATGGAAGGAAGCTAAGCTAAGCGTCACTTTAAGGGCTTCTTTTTTGTTTTTTGTTTTTTTTTGGCTGGGCCTGAGAAATAAATCGACCTGAGAGAAGTGCACAGGAGAAAAGCACATACTTTTTTTTTTTCTTGAATGCTGTCTTGCTCTGTCACCCAGGCTAGAGTGCAGTGGTGCAGTCTTGGCTCACGGCAACCTCCGCCCTCCTAGGTTCAAGTGATTCTCCTGCTTCGGCCTCCCAAGTAGCTGAGATTACAGGTGCCCGCACCATGCCCGGCTAATTTTTGTATATTTGGTAGAGATGGGATTTTGCCATGTTTTTAATACAGCTTAAAAACACATGATGCAAAAGTAGAATGAAAAGGAGATTAAATCTCCCCTTTCTCTGCATTTGATAGAACTATCAGATGAAAAAGCCAGTTTAGTGGGAAGCGATGTGAACACTGTCAATCACCTTGATTTAACGGACATTTAAAGAGGAGGAGTAGAATGTCCACTGAGCACTCATTCCTTTCTATGTTCATGATACTTTTGCCAAGATAGACCAGGTTCTGGGCTATAAAACATACTATCTGATCTCTAAACTTGATGAAACTAAACTGGAAATCAGTAGCAGTATCTATAGAGAATTCTAAAATTTGGTTATTGAACAACACACTTCTAGGAAATCCGTGGTGCAGAGAAGAAATAAAAAGGGGAGGAAAATGTTTCAAAATAAATAATAAGGACAATATAACATGAAAACTGGTGGGAAGTGGCTAACAGTGCTGGGGTGAAATATCCAGCTTTCAGTGTTCCTGTGAAAGAATTGGGGGCTGGGGAGATGGGAATTGCTACTGAAGGATACGCAGTTCCTTTTTGGAGTGATGAAAATATTCTGAAAAATATACAGATACTAGCTGGGTGTTGGGGCACATGCTTGTCTGTGGTCCCCACCGCTTAGGGGACTGAGGTGGGAGGACCTTGACCCCGGGAGGCAGAAAAGGCAGAGGCTGTAGTGAGCAGAGATTACGTCACTGCACTTTAACCAGATGACAGAGGGAGACCCCATCTCAAAGAAATAATAAAAAAAAGGAATTGACAAAATGAAAACTTGGACTTCTGAAAGGATTAAAAAAAACCTTATAAGCCCTTCGTTGGATGAGAGAGAGTAACAATGTGAGAGCAGAGAAAGGAGACGCAGACATTGCCTGAACCGAGAGGGAGCCCAGCGCAAGAAGGAAGGATTGGGAAAACATGCCTTAGCTTCACTGTCACCAACTACTTGACAGGCTTTGATGTGGAAGAACACTACGTTGTGTCTTGTTTAGATCCAGGCAGTTGAACTGAGCCCAACAAAAGTAGCTTTTACTGTAACCACTTTGTTTTTGCTCAGAGGCAAAGTTAGATTAAATGTAATTGAATTTAAGTGTACAATTAAATTAATTTTGTACTTTACAGCAATCCCAGTTTAAGAAAAGTTAAAAAAGAGAATACAAAAAAATTTGAATAATAGCTGTTGACATGATGAAGGCTATTATTGAATTTTTAGTGTGTACTTTCTACAGTCAAGAAAATTAACCTCAACTCATTACCACTATCTAATACGCAGACTCTATTCCGATTTCTTCAGTTGTTCTCTAGTCGTCATTTATAACACAGAGATCATGGCCAGAATCCCTGAATTGCTGTTTCATCTTTTTCTGTGACACTTTGATATTTAGTGGGAACAGCTTGTCAAAGTCCTTTGTAAAGCAGAGATTAATGACTTAATGTTTGATGCTGTATCCTTTCTTTAAGGTTATATATATTATAACCCTCATTTGTAAAAATGTGTATGTTTATGTATGTGTCTGTATGCGTTTGTGTGTGTGAGAGACAGAATTCACCCATTGGTCAATTAAACACTTGATCAAACTAAATATATTAGATGCTATTTCTGCTTGAAGGGCTCATCTCTGTGTGTGTGTGTGTGTGTGTGTGTTTGTGTGTGTGTGGGTGTGTTTATTCTTATAAAATCTTTTCTTGCCAGTCACAGCGGTGAGTGCCTGCCATCCAGGTTACTTTGGAGACTGAGGCAGGAGGATCACTTGAGGCCAGAAGTTCCAGGCTGTAGTAGACTGTGATCACACCTGTGAATAGCTGCTGTGTTCCAGCCTGGGAAACATGGCAAGACTCTATCAAAAGAAAAACAGAAATAACTCTTCTTGCTCACATTTTCTGGGGCAAAGGTATTTTGTGTTATAATATGAGGAAAGGATACAGAGATGTTTTTCTTTATAGAAAATAGCTGCCCTAACAGGCCAAGGGACAAACACACATACAAAAGAATGAAGGTTTGGAGCTGGAAAAAAGGTATAAGCTCTGACGGTTTTTGTCACTTGGGGTGAAGGGAATGTGAGGCGGAGCCTGGGAGAGGTGAGGTCTGGAAGCCACTCACGCCCATCTATGCTTTATCACCACAGGGCCAAGGTGCGCCTGCCACCATCGCCCGGCAGGACGAAGATCCCCAGCAGACAGTGACACCACAGCAAAAGGAGGGGGAGTGTCCACCAGGTGCACTTTTATTTTTAAAAATCGGTTTATTTTATTTGACAGATAAGCATTGTGTATATTTATGGTGTACCTCATGATGTTTTGAACTATGTATGCATTGTGGAATGCCCAAATCCAGCTAATGCACATACTTACGTATTTGTGGTAAGAACACTTAAATCTGCTCTTAGCAATTTTCAGCTGTACAGATACAGAGCCCTCTTTGCCCTTTTTATCTGTGGGTTCTATAGCCCTGCTTATCTGTGGGTTCTGCATCTGTGGTTGCAACAAACCACAGATCAAAAATAGGTGGAAAAAAAACAATAAGAATGATAATCCATCAATAAAAGTAGATAAAAGGCAATGCAGTCTAGCACTTATTTACATAGCATGTCTATTGTATTAGGTATTACAAGTAATCTAGACATAATTTAAAGCATATGTGCCTGGCTTATCTGCAATACTATCCCAGTTTATATCAGGGACCTGAGTATGTGTAGTTTGCTCCGCGGAATATACTCCCTGTGAGTAGAAGGAAGGGCTGCACAGTACATTGTTTTAATAACTGTGGTCACCATGCCCCACAAGACATCTCTTGAATTTCTCCCCCTGTCTAACTGAAATTTTGTATCCTTTGACCAACATCTCTTCAACCCAGCATCCAACTCCAGCCCTGGTAATCACCATTCTACTCTCTACCTCTGAGATCAACTTTTGCAGATTCCACATGTGTGAGATGGTGAGGTGTTTGTCTTTTCTGCCTGGCTTACTTCACTTAGCATAGTATCCTCCAGGTTCATCCATGCTGTCACAAATGACAGAATTTCTTTCTTTGTAAGGCTGCGTAGTATTCCCTTGTGTCTGTGTATCATATTTTCTTTACCTTTTGACCCATTGATGGACACTTAGGTTGATTCCCTGTCTTGACCATTGTAACTAATGCTGCAGTGCACATGGGAGGGAAGATGTCTCTTCAACACAGTGATGTCATTTCCTTTGGATGTACACCGAATAGTGGGATAACTAGATTATATAGTTGCTTTATTTTTCATTTTTTGAGGAACCTCCATCCTGTTTTCCATAATGGCTGTACTAATTTCCATTCCCACCGACAGTGTACCAGCGTTCCTTTTCCTCCCGTCGACGTCAACACTTGTTATCTTTGTCTTTTTGACAGTAGCCATTCTTACAGGTGTGAAGTGATATTGTATTGTGGTTTTGATTTGCATTTCCCTGGTGATTAGTGATGTTGAGCATGTTTTTCATGTATCTGTTGGCCGCTTCTGTGTCTCCTTTTGAGAAGTGTCTATTCAGGTCCCTTGCCAATGTGTCCATTTCGATTGGATTATTTGATTGCCTGCTGTTGAGATGTTTGAGTTCCTGTGTAGTTTGGATATTAACCGAAATCTTGGATCTTTTGGATATTGATCTCTGTCTCATCCTGTAGGTTGTCTCTTCACTTCATTCGTTGTTTCCTTTGTTGTGCAGAACCTTTTGAGTCTGATGTAATCTCATCTGTTTTTGCTTTTGTTGTCGTTTGGGTCATACACAAGAAGTCATTGCCCAGACCAACGTCATGAAGATTTCCTCCTATGTTTTCTTCTTGTAGTTTTAAATTTTCAGGGCTTATGTTCAAACTCTGGTCCATTTTTAGTTGATTTTTACATGTGATATGATGTCTGATATCATTCTTCTGCATGTCAATATCTTGTACGGCAAGAAATGCTAAAGATGAACTCCCACAGGTTTCCTTTGTCTGAGAAAGTATTTACTGCTCTTTCATTTCGAAAGGACAGACTTGCCAGGTATAGTATTCTTGATTGACAAGGGTTTTTTTTTTCCTTTCTATACTTTGTATGATTCCACTATCTCCTGGTCTGCAGGTTTTCTGCTGAGAAGCCTTCAGTATTTTTAGAGGGGATCCTTTGTACATTGCTTTTCTCTTGCTGCTTTCAAAATTCTCTTTGCCTTTGATTTTTGGGAATTTTTTGGTGATGTGTCTTGGTGAAGATCTCTTCATATTTAATCTATGTGTGTTTCTTTGGGCTTCATGACTGTGGATGTCCATTTCTATCCAGATTTGGGACATTATCTTTTATTATTTCTCCCAGAATTACACATTCTGTTCCTTTGACTTCCTCTGATGCTTCTTGGACCACCATAATGCATATACTTTTTTCCTTCATGGTAACCGTTGGTACTGTTAGCTTTCTTCCCTCTTTTTCATTCTTTATTTTCTTTTTCTTCTGTGACTTGGTAATTTCAAATGATTTGTTTTCAAGCTCACTGATTCTTTCTTCTCCTTAATCAACTCTGCTGTTGACATTCTCTGTGGAGTTTTTTAGTTCAGATATTCTGTTGTTGAATTTTAGAATTTCTGCTTGGTTCTTTAGTATGGTGTCTGTACATATATTAAACTTCTCATTTGTTCATGTATTATTTTTCTGAACACGTAGTTGTCTATCTATATTCTCTAGTAGCTGACTGAGCTTCTTTAAGATGCGTATTTTCAATTCTTTGTCAGGCTTTTGTAAATCTCTGTTAGTTTAGGGTTAGTTACCTGTGCTTTATGTTGTTTCTGTGGTGCTGTCATGGTTCCCTGATTGCTCAGCAGCCTGTGGCAATGTGTTGGGATGTGTGCTTTGAAGAAGCAGGGAGATAGTCCAGTCTTTACAGACTGGCTTTGTGAGGGAACGCCCTTCACCAATCAGGCTGTTCACAGATTGTGGGCAGGCCATGTGGTGTGGTTCAAGGGTGGCCAGAGGCTGTATCCAGAAAGGTGACCTGAGGCCTATGTCCATGGGGGCTGAACTGCCACTGGAGTGGGCCCTGAACTTATGTTTGCAGATGTCAGCCAGGTGCCGTGATGGGTTTCATTCCTAGGTCCACAGGGAAGAGCCTGGAGTGTGAGTTCATGGGGACTGATATGGCACTAGGGCAGACCTGGAGGCTGAGTCTGTGGAGGTGGGCCAGGATGCTGGGTCTGTAGTGCTAGCTGGAAGGCACGATCTAAGACTGATAGCTCACTGTTATCACGCCCTTATCTCTGTGTGCCTCCAGACTTCTGTTTCCTGCACTCTCTTGGTCTTTATTCCATAGGGATAGGTTGGATGATTTCTGTGAGTCAGGCTCCATGCTATTGGTGGTTATAAGAGGCCCTGTCTTCATGGAACCTTTTTCTGGGGTAGTATTATGACACACAGATCAATGTAACAATTAGAAATTCCGGATACAAACCATGAAGAATAACTAAGTGATGGGTGAGACAGAGATGAGGTTGGCAGGGCATCTCGGGGATGGTGATGTTGGTCAATATCCAACGTTGAACAGGGCTAGCATTGCAGAGAGCTGGAAATAGTGCTCCTGAGCAGCCTCCCCAGGAATGAGAGGCCCAGGGTGCAGGGGCTGGGGGATACTGAGCAAAGACAGGGCCACTGTAGTGAGCGGACAGCAGACAGGTCAGGTGGGCCAGCATGGGCAGATCACATGTAGAAGAGGTTGGATTTTATTTTGTTATTTTATTTTATTGTTAAAAAAACAAAACAAAAAAAACACAGTAGACTGGGCTTGCTGTGGTGTGGTGGCTCACGCCTGTAATCACAGCACCTTGGGAAGCCAAGGCGGGTAGATCCCTTAAGTCAGGAGTTCAAGACCAGCCTGGCCAATATGGGAAACACCGTCATGACTAAAAATACAGAAAATTAGCTGGGTGTGGTGGTGGGTGCCTCTCATCCCAGCTACTTGGGAGGCTGAGGAAGGAGAATCACTTGAACCTGGAAGATGGAGATTGCAGTGATCTTAGATAGTGCCACTGCACTCCAGCCTGGGAAGCAAGAGCAAAACTCCATCTCCAAAAAAAAAAAAAAAGTGAAATATTTCAAAGATTTCTATTGATTACATATTGAAATGTAGTATTTTAGATACTTTAGGTTAAAAATAGATTGTTAAAAGTAATTTGACCTCATTCCTTTTACTACTGTAATATGATTCTCATAGAATTGGCATTTTTTATGTGGCTTGTATTATATTTCTATCAGCAGTACCAGTCAAAGGTATGTAATAGATGCAGAATTGATGAGAAGACCAAGCCTGGAAGAGTGGATTTCTCTGTCTGGATTCCACTGAGGGCCAAAAGAGAGGTTTTCCAGCCACTGTGAGCCTCTGGGAATTCTGTGGCAACTCATTCATTGGCTTTTCTCTCCCTTGCCAGGATCTTATAGATCACCATATACTGGAGCCTGTCACAGGTGCACAGAGGGTGAGGATTACATCGATTGGTTCAACAATTTGCCTTCTTGCCTCCCATGTACAGTTTGTAAACCAGGTACAGAATGTGTGGACCCTTTTCCCAGAGATTGTGTGTGGGGTGATGAGGTGGGAGCTGTAGCTGATGTCAGTCAGGGAACCAAGCTCTAGCCCAACCTAGTGTTCATGATACCCTGTTTCATGATTGTGACTTTGGTTGAATAAAAACAAAAAAAGAGAAAGGAATCTTTTTTATAAGGCATGCCACCTGGCTGGGAAACCTTCTAAACTATCGGCTGGAAGGGGGCAGGGGCATGATGACAGCACAGAGAAGGCCTGGCCGAGTGGACAGGACTGGGTGTCAGCAGTGGCACGGGCCTGCTCCGGGGCCAGGCTCTCTTTTCTGGGCTCTGGGCTCCTGGCAGGTGGTCGGCCTCTCTCAGCCTTCAGGTTCTCAGGCCCCTTTCTCCTCCCTAGCAGGGCCGGGGGCTTTAGGGAAGTCACCCGAGTGCTCCTCTCCTTGCAGAGTCCCTCAGGTGATGCCCTTGCACCTTGCTACTGACCATGTGATCTAAATGATGCTATTCCCCTAATCTGATGTAATAATTAATGAATCATGGTCCTTTTGTATGACTCTCAGTTTTGGTGACAGCTGAAGGGTGGGTGTCCTGTATGAGCCCCGAGTGTGCTGGTACAGAACAGGCCCTCAGAACTCCTTGGCAAACTGAGTTGAGCAGAGTGGGAGGGGGTTGAGGTGGTGAGGAAGGGTCAAGGGACACATCAGGGAAATTCATTGCCAAAACCTTTTGCTCTGTCATCAGATGAAGAAGAGCTAAGTCCCTGCACCCCAACCAGCAACAGACTGTGTCAGTGCAAGCCAGGAACTTTCCGGAATGACAATTCCACTGAGATGTGCCAAAAGTGCCACCCAAGGTGAGACAGCAGCTAAGGGCCCCCGACAGCTTTCAGGAACCCGAGAAGACCCGAGTCACCTGGTACCCCTATCTCTCCCCTGACCCCATGAAGCCTCCAGCCCCATGAGGCATCCCTGAGCCTGTGGGGTCTCCTGAGCCTGTGGTGGCCCCTCCTGGTCCATCTGCCTGTCCCCACCCCTGCCGCCTGCAGCAGCTCCTTCCCACTCCTCCCCAGCAGGAGTCCCTTTGGCCAGGCTGAAGTGTTCATCGGGCTCAGGAGGCGACTTTCTAGGTCCTTTGATACTTTTCAGGGGACCTAGGAAATGTGATTTCCTTTTGAAATCAGAAGAAAACAGTTGAATCCAGTGTGGCTTGTATTTATTTGTCCTTATTCCAAGTTGATTTTTAAAAATGTAATATTTAATATTTTTTGTTCAGACGGGGACCCATAAAGACAAAAGCGTCCCAGGCCCACAACAGTCACAGTAAGGCCATGGGTGGAGCTCCCTTAAGTTCCCATGAAGAGCTGAACCCACCAGTCGGCCTTGCCCCTGATCCCTGGTTTCTCAATAAGTCCTTTTTCCTATTTGGGTTTTAAGGGCGAAGAATAATTTGCTCTTCTCTGGCTCTCCAGTGTTCGCTGTGACTGGGAGGAACCAGCAGACAGGGAGGGGAGAGGGCTCACTTGTATTGTGGGTTAATGGAGGACATTGGTCAGCTGGTGGCCACATGGGCTTGTGATTTTCCCCTGGAGTGCAGCTCCTCCTAATGCAGGCCTCCCCCACAGCCCAAGAAAGCTCAGTGTGTGCCCAGCACAGAAGGCTCCTGGAGCTGCAGCTCTGACCCCAGAGCACGGAGGCCAAGGGGCTGAAGTACGCATGCTGAGACACTTCCCCAGCCTCAACTAGGGAGCATTGCGGGGAGCGGGGGGCCCTGCAGACACGAGGAGCCTGTCCTTCCCCTGACGCCTTCTCAGGGACATTGGGCAGGGAGGGTGGCTCCTCTTTCATTCCACCTGGCCAGTTTCCCCTCAAGAGTCCCCCCTCTTCCTCCCTGTGTGTACCCAGGTGCCCCAGAGGGATGGTCAAGGTCAGTAATTGTACGTCTTGGAGTGATATCAAGTGCATCAACGAATCAGATGCCAATTCCTCTGAGAAAACCCCAGCTACAGAGGGAACAATGACCACCAGCCTGGGGACTCCTGCCTTTACCTTTACCACCACAGCCATCACAGTGGTCTTAATTGCAGTCTTCAGTGTGGCTCTGGCTGTGTGTGTTTGGAAGACTTCACTGGGGAAGAAAGTCCCTTCTTGCTTGAAAAGCATCCGCCCAGGTAGGTGCTGGCTGAGGGCGGGGAACTGGGAACTCTCTGCCCTGCCCTCACCCACCCTGTTCCCACAGACAGAAATGCCTGTCCCTGCCCCTAGTCTGAGTATTTCTGGCCTGGCTCTTTCTTCCTCCTTGTGATCACCCCATCCCCACATCCCGTGCACCCCCCAGGACCCTGGTCTCATCAGTCCCTCTCTGGGGGTGAGGGGTACCTCATCTCCCAGCCAAGTCCAGGAGGCAGGGCCAGTTCCTGCCGTCTTGAGGCCCAGCCTGGCAGGGGGCAGTCAGCTCCTCAACTGGGTGACAAGGGTCAGGGTCAGGATGAGACGTGGTCACGGGAGTTATTCAGCCTTGGCCAGAGCAGAACACAGAGCAGAAAACAGATTTTTCACGTGTTTGTTTTTACTCTAGTTCTCCTTCTCATCCCCCTTCTCAGGTGTTCCTGAATTGCAAGGTCCCATTCCTGTCCCTAGACCCGGGGCTTGTTGTCCTGTGTCCCAGCCCCCAGCCTGCCCCTGCCCCCAACTGCCCCCTGGGAGGGAGGTGCTGCATGGGCCCCTCCCTGCCTGCTAAGGAGACTCCTTCTCTTCCAGGTGCTGGAGGGGACCTTGATCATGTGGACAGAGTGAGTTGGTTTCTCCAAAACTGGGGGCATCCTGGATTCACGAAGTGCTTCCCGTCTACTGTAGAGTCTGGGTGGGCACAATCCCTTGTCTTCACAGTGGCCCTGAGTCTCTGACGTGGCCTGGGGGCTCCCGGCTGACCGTGGGGGAACACATGGCCATTCTGAGCACCATACAGACTGGCCTGCTGTGCTGCAGCCCTGTCCTTCCTGCAGCCTGGGTGACACCGCCACACATAGCCTGCACCCTGGGGATGGGGTGACCCACCTGCCCTGGACCTCATTGGAAGGGGTTGCGGATGACAGGTCCAGCTATGTGCTGGGGACCCTGAAGCTGAGCCCTGGGTGTGGACTTGAGTGGGCGGTTTGCCTTCCAAAGGTCTTTTCCTGGTGTTCACGTCCCTCACGAGGTCCTGAGGCTGAGGACAATGTCTGCAACGAGGACCTGAGTAACAGACAATCGCAGCACACCCAGGTCCCTGAGCAGGAAATCGAAGGTCAGGAGCTGAGAGAGTTAACAGCTGTGATTGTACAGTCGCCAGAGGAGCCACACCGTCTGCTGGTGAGTTGAGGATGGACTGTGCCGTGCCTGGCCTGCTGCCTGCACAAGGCTTCATAGACAGTGGGAGAGGGCAGTGCCTCTGCTCTCCTGGCCTAGGGGGACATGGAGCTTTTGGGAGACAGGAGGCTGCAGGGGATGGAGCAGCTGCACTGAGGTGGTGACTGTGCCACTCTGCAGGACATCTGCTTCTTAATCCCTGTCCTGTCCTTGCTGTGTCCCCAGAACCTGGAGCTCCACAGGCACAGAGTAGGGGTCACAGGGTTCGTTGATGACTCAATGAGGGCCGCATGGTCTCCACTGTGTGCTCCTAACAGAACTCAGGGAGCCCCTGCTTCAAACAGCAGAAGCTTTAAATTTACTCCAAAATAATTATTACATCGAACATATTTCATAGTAAATCTCCATCCAGATTTCTGATCAAGTACGTAAGGAGGCTTCCGGGAAGAAGTAGGATTTCTGGGTCAGTGCCTAGAAGTGCTTTTGTATCACACAAACACACACATCCAGATGTTCACATCAGTTCATCAGTTTTGATACGATATTGAGTAGGTGTGAAATCTGGACGCATATTATTTCCTACGTGTCAAAATTTCTTTCCTTCAAGATAAAACAAGATGATCCTATCTAATTTCCTATGGACTTTTAAAAAACGATTTGGTTTGTACCATACACCAATGGAACCTAGGTGCCATTTCTTTTGTGATGCCGTGTGCAGTGAGGAACTCCCTGAATTGTTCTGAATCACCGTCTCCTTCCTGCAAGCCTGTTTAAGAACTGATTCCCCTAGTTTTCTCTGCTTTTGGCTTCTCTTTGATCGCTTATGAAATGGGTGGACAAGGATCACTTACCTCCCATTTTCTTCCTTTCCTACGGTTATACCACATGGTTGTTGTTTTTTTTTTTTTTTTTTTGAATGAAGAGAAGTATACAAAGGGAAGGAAACAAACAAGAAAAGGTCAACAATTACTCCATGCTGCTGAATCACACTGGACATGGGTTTTGTAATTTGTAGAGATCTGATCTTGCTATGCTGCCCAGGCTGGTCTCAAACTCCTAGCCTCAAGTGATGGAACACAATAGAGAATGCAGAACTAAAGCTGCACACCTTGGCCTCCCAAAGTGATGGAATTACAGGCATGAGCCAGTGCCCCCAGCCACATTGCACATTTTTTGAAAGTGGTAAATGCATAGCTACACATCTACCATACTACAGAAAGGTGCTCAGTCACAGTGGGCATAGTACCCAACGGTTTTCATCCCGTCCTCCTCTCCCTCCCTCCCCAGTGTCTATTGTTGCAATCTTTATGTTCACGAGTACCCGATGTTGCATATAGCTCCTGAATATCAGATCTTTGTCAGATGCATAGTTTGCAAACATTTTCTCCCGTTTTGTAGGTCGTCTGTTTATTCTGTTGATTCTTTCTTTTTCTTTCTTTCTTTTCTTTCTTTCTTTCTTTCTTTCTTTCTTTCTTTCTTTCTTTCTTTCTTTCTTTCTTTCTTTTTTTCTTCTTTCTTTCTTCTATTTTTTGAGAGGGAGGCTAGCTCGGTCACCCAACTAGAGTGCAATGGCATGATCTTGGCTTACTGCATGATCTTGGCTCACTGCAGCCTCCACCTCCTGGGTTCAAGTGATTCTCCTGCCTTAGCCTCCCTAGTAGTTGGGATTGCAGGCACCATGCCAGGCTAATTCTTGTATTTTTAATAGAGATGGGGTTTTCTCATGTTGGCCATGCTGGTCTCAAGCTCCTCACCTCAGGTGATCCACCTGCCTTGGCCTCCCAAAGTGCTGGGATTACAGGTGTGAGCCGCTGTGCCCCGCCTGTTGATAGGTTCTTTTTGTTGATAGTTTCTTTTGCTGTGCAGAAGGTCTTTAGTTTAATTAAATCCCACTTGACAATTTTTGGTTTTGGTGCATTGCTTTTGAGGGCTTAATCATAAAATCTTAGCCATGGCTGATGTCCAGAAAGGGTGTGTTCTAGGTTTTCTTCTAGGGTTGTTACAGTTCGTGGTCTTACTTTTAAACATTTAATCCACTTGTGGTTAATTTGTGTATATGGTGAAAAGAAGGAGTCTAGTTTTCATTCTTCTGCATGTGGCTAGCCAAATATCCCAGCATTATCTGTTGAATAGGGAGTCGTATTAGTCCATTTTCATACTGCCAAGGAGAAATACCTGAGACTGAGTAATTTGTAAGGAAAAAGAGATTTAATGGACTCATAGTTCCACATGGCTGGGGAGGCCTCAGAATCATAGTGTAAGGTGAAGGATGAGCAAAGGCACATCTTACATGGTGGCAGGCAAGAGAGTGTGTGCAGGGGAACTGCTCTTTATAACACCATCAGATCTTGTGAGTCTGATTCACTAAACAAGAATAGAACAGGATAAACTCATCCACATAATTCAATTACTTCCCACCAGGTACCTCCCATGACAGGTGGGGATTATGGGAGGTACAATTCAGGATGAGATTTGGGTGGGAATGCAGCCAGACTGTATCAGGAGTCCTTTCTGCATTGCTGATTTTTGTCCACATTATCCAAGATTAGATGGCTGTAGTCGTGCAGCTTTAGTTCTGCGTTCTCTCTTCTGTTCCAGTAGCTATGTGTCTATTTTGGTACCAGTATCCTGTTGTTTGGGCTATGATAGCCTTAGAGTATAGCTTGAAATTCGGTGACGTGATGCCTGTAGCTTTTTTCATTGTGCTTAGGATTGTTTTGGCTATTCAGCCTCTTTGTTGACTCCATATGAATGTAAGAATACCTTTATCCAATTCTGTGGAAAATGACATGGGTAGTTTGATAAGAATAGCATTAAATCTGCAGATAGATTTGGGCAGTTTGACCATTTTGACTGTATTAACTCTTCCATTCCATGAGCATGGAATGTTTTTCCTTTTGTTCATGTTATCTATGATTTCTTTTAGCAGTGTTTTGTAATTGTCCTTCTAGGGATCTTTCACGTCCTTGGGTAGAGGTATTCCTAGGTATTGTGTGTGTGTGTGTGTGTGTGTGTGTGTATCTGTGTATTGTTAATGGGATTATGTTCTTTATTTGGTCCTCAGCCTGAACGTTATTGGTATATAAATATGCTACTGATTTTTATGCATTGATTTTGTATCATGATATTTTGCTGAAGTTATTTATCAGTTCCAGGAGCCTTTTGGTAGAGTCTTTAGGGTTTTCAAGGTATAGAATCATGTTATCTGTGAAGAGAGATAGTTTGACTTCTTAATATCTGGATGCCTTTTCTTTCTTTCTCTTGCCTGAGTGCTCTGGCTAGGACTACCAGTAGTACGTTGAATATGAGTGGTGAGAATCAGCATCCCTGCCTTGTTCCAGTTGTCAAGGGGAATGCTTCCAACTTTTGCCCGTTCAGTATGATGTTGGCTGTGGGTTTGTCATAGATGGGTCTTATTATTTTTAGGGCATGTTCCAATCAGAACCTTCTATTGTTTTTTAATATCCAAAAGAGCAAACACCTTTTCCATACTTTTTCAAAATTTATTATTTTACCCAGATAAAATTTATAATTATAAGATTTCCACCATCCTCCCCTCTCAACAATACTCAGTGGCATTTTTATCAATTCACTTTAAAATTAAAAATTAATCTAGAAATACTTCATATCTTATAAATATTCAGTATTTTCTTATTGAAAAAGATAGCATTTGAAGTCAAGTATTTTATTGTAACTGAGTTGTGATTAGTGTTTCTCTTCGAAGAAGTTATTCCTGTTTCTTCTCATGGCTGTTGAATATTTTGTATCCATTATGAATTGAATAGCCCTGAAATTCTATTAGAAACTTATTACATCTGCTATGTTTTTAACATTCCTCCAGACATATATTTATATTTCAGTGTTGTAGTTTCATGCTTAGGGATTTTAAATGACATTGAAAATAATGATTATTGTGTCTGCCCCCTTCCAAGAGTCTTGCCTCATTTTTGTTTTCCATCTTGTTGCCTAGGCCAGACCTTTCAGAACAATGTTCAGCTGTGCTTAGGGAGGCAGGTGTTTGGGTCCTGATTTGATTTCTGGGGAAGGTCTCCAACGTGTCACCCTTAGGAATGCTGTTCACTTTTGGTTTCATATACAAATTCTCCTCATCAAGAATGCCGCTTCCTATTCTAAAACGTTTTGAAAAAAAATCAGAATAGGTATTTAATTTTACCACATGTCTTTCCAGCCTCTATAGAGCCTGATGTTTTATTTAATTGCCCTATTGATATAGTACAGTATAACAATCCAAGATCATTTACAGTCTTGGAATAAATCATTTTGTTAGGTTTTCCTGGGTGCCCTCATATATAGTCTTCTGCTGAGACTTCTGCTGGTAAAAATTCCGTAAGGAGTGATCATGTCCTGGGAAGGTGGGTGGGAGCTGATTAGATGGGGCAGAAGGGGACTCTCTGGGGTGGTGGGAATGTTCTATGTCTTGATCAGGGGATGATTATACCAGTGTATACAGTAGTCAGAGCTGGGCAGAACACTTACACAGTGAGCATTTACTGCATGTCACTTATGTTTCAATGAGCCACCGTCACATAGAGCCTGAGAGCTGTGCAGAGCCAGAGGGTTTTCTCCATCTCCATGGAGACCCGAGAGGGGAAGTGCTGCAGGTGTTAGGGCTGGCTGGTGGTCGGGGTCAGTACTGGACTGCAGGACTCCTGACTGATCACAGCCTTCCCCACTGTGTGTTACAGGGACAGGCAGAAGCCGAAGGGTGTCAGAGGAGGAACCTTCAGGTTCCAGTGAATGACGCTGACCTCACTGAGAGTAAGTGTTTTGTGCCTGGAGATGCAACAGGAGGGCAGGGAATAGGGACAGTGTCCTACCTGCTGTCCCCATAGCTGAGAGAGCTCTTCTGGGGCATTCACTGCTGGAAGCGTGGGGTCTTATGCCAATCCTGAGCTGATTGTCCTTGGAGCATCAAGACCCTCAGTCTCCTCTTCTCTCTTCTCAGTCAACACCTTGCTGGATGCCTCGGCAACCCTGGAAAAAAGACATGCAAAGGAAACAATTCAGGACCAACTGGTGGGCGCCGAAAAGCTTCTCTATGAAGAAGATGACGCAGGCTCAGCTACGTCCTGCCTGTGAAAGAATCTCTTCAGGAAACCAGAGCTTCCCTCATTTACCTTTTCTCCCACAAAGGGAAGCAGCCTGGAGGAAACACGCCAGTAATTGACCCATTGCCTCAGCAAACTACTGTCCAATTTAGTGCAGCTTACCTGAGGTCTTACAACTTTGTCCATGCACTTGGAGTAATTTTTATGGAATATTGACGGTGATAAGCAAAGTTCGGAGATTTATATAAGATTCTTGGCGGCATAGAATTGTATGATTGCATATTAAGGGTGGTTTTAGACCACATGCGTTGGCTCACGCCTGTAATCCCTCCAATTTGGGAGTCTGAGGCGGGTGAATCACTTGAGCTCAGGAGTTCGAGACCAGCCTGGGCAACACAGTGAAACTCAGTCTCATTTAAAAAGAAAAAAAGCGGTTTTAAGATGTCATTATTTTCAGTTCTTCATCCTGAGACAAGTCTTTATTTCGTATATTGTAGGCTCCATCTTTGCTGGTGTGTGCATTTAATTACATCTAACTACAGACGCTGCACAGCGACAGTGGTTTGCCTTACAGTTTTTTAACTTTAGACCTGGATGATCGGACTATTACCTGTATTTTTAGTGTAGGATATTTTCAACTTAATGATGAGATTTTCAAGACATAGCCCCAGAGTAAGTCATGAGTATGTGGACTTATGAGGGTTCGAGTTAGAGTTTTGAGTTTTAAGATACGACTATTAGGGCTTACCTCCACCTTAAGTGGAGAATAATTTGTATTGCATAGTATTGTATGATATACATCTTTGTATTTTCCGAATTTTTTATAATGACGTAAGCATGGAAAAACTCTAGGAAATGCACTTATTAGGCTGTTTACCTGGGTTGCTTGGATGCAAACCAGCAGTCGAAAATGATTGGAAATATAAGCAGCGACGGAGGGAGAAATCCTCCCTCTGTGGGAGGCACTGACTACGTTCCCGGTCTCCTCCCACACCCTGTGACTGGACCAGGGTTTGATGGCTGGCAACTTGTCAAGGGGCCAGTCTGTCTTATTTGATAATTTTAGAGGTATATAGCAGTGTTTATTTATAAGTAGAGGTTTACATATGCCCAGGATTTGGAGAGTGTGGGATCTACGGGAAGCCATGTGTCTGGTCGGTCCTGCGGGGACAGGCACGAGACTGCGTCGTCCTGCTTGTCCACGGCAGGTGAGGACAGTGAGAATTGGGTGAGATCTGAGACTGCGAATAGCTTCTCTGTCAAGTGCCCTTACAGCTGAACATGAGTGAATCTTGGGCATCCTTTGGGTTCAGGGCAGAGCGGGCGTTCATCTGCCTGAGCATCTGCCTTGGCATCAAGAGGGAAGAGTGGACTGTGCTTGGAAATGGTGTGAAATGGTTGCTGACTCAGGCGTGGGCGGCCCCTCTTGCTTCTGGTGCTCTGTGACCCTGAGCCCCTGAGCAGCGTTTAAGGGTACAGATTCCCTATTTGAGGAGCTTGGTCCCTTTGTAAGCATCTGACGCATTTCAGAAATACCAGTTCTTAAACACTGTGACTGCGGGATCTAGAATGGCTGATACATTAACGATTTGTTCTTGTGTCCCATTCTATTATTTTACTTAAAAACGTCAGTAATCATTTTAGCCTCTTTCCAGCAAACTCTTCTCCGCAGTAGTCCAGTGGTGGTGGGATAATTCACAGCTGTAGTCATTCTAGGAGTTTCCGTGTTTGCCGTCTCAAGGCATTATTATGTTGCCCTGCTCTGAGACTGGTTTGGCTGGGACAGTTAGAACTCCCTGACGATTTCAGCACACTGGGAGTGTTGTGTCCATTGATCTTGGGGAGGGGGTGGCCTTTGTGGTCTTTGCACTTCCGTCCTCTCCCACTTCATCTGGTGTCCCATGCATTGTCCCCTGCACTTCTGGGAGGCACAGGGTGCTGCTGCCTCCCGGTCTTTGCCTTTCCTAGGCCTTCAGTGCAGGATGCTGGGCCTCACAGCTCAGAGGGAGCCAGTCTGGTCTGAGCTCCCTTGTCCCTTGTGCAGAGCCTTCCTTGAAGATGTATTTAGAATATCAGGCTTCTTAGTGTTGGTTAAGCTTATTGTTTTAAAGTACGCTGCCTGACAACATGAAATTGTTGGGAGTTTTTCGTGTCGATTTGTTTGTTTTGGTTTTGCTTTATACCCAGGCCAAATAACACGCAATACCTGGTTATATATGAAAAGCTCGTATGTTCATGAATTTTGTCCAAAATAAACATGAAAGCTTATATAAAAAGAGGTGTGGTGTTTCTTTCCATCCTTCCCTCCTCTTGTGAAACAGCTTTGAGTGACAGGAGGCCAGGGCTTCATTCCTGTTGGGACTCCTTACTTGTCCCCTCTCTGCCTTCAGGCTTGGCCTGCCTGGTGGCGGTGGGGGGTGGGTTGGGGTGGTTCCTACCCATGACTCCCTGGATGTGAAATTGCCAGGTTCTTGGGCCCTGGAATTCACATCTCCTCCTGTCTCTCTCCTGTCTGGTGTCCCTCTGGGGAGAGGGACACCAGCTCTTCCCTGTATCCCCATCAGTGGACCCAGGTGGCTCAGCCCTGCAGGCACCTTGGAGACCCATTTTCCGCTGCCCTTGCCCTGGAGGACCCACTCTCCATCTCACCCACAGCTCCAGGAGGCCCAGGTGTGCCCCACGCTGACTGCTGTTGTCTAGGCCAGTGCCCCTTTCCCTGACCTTTGACTCCAGTCTGGTCCACTCCCAACACCCAGCATGGAGTGCCGCTCTGAAGGTGAGGAAGGGAGTCTGTAGTCCCAAGATGGGCTTAGGGCCGAGTTTGTGTATGCATTTGAAAATCAGTCTTGGGCAACTTTTCTGACCAATGTCATAGGGTGACTTCCTGAAAGAAACAGAATTACTGTGTTAATGTGCAGAGGTATTTTTTTCTGCACACACACACCCCTGTGCACACCACATGCACACGCACATGCACAGTTTTGGTACCAGCAACACTTCATTAATCTTCATCTGATGCGCTTGCTCTTTTGTTTTCTCCAACAAGGAAGACGTTCATTAAGTTAAATATGCATTTTCTTATTTTTGGACTTAGGTTTCACCTGTTTATTAGCTGTTTGATTCTCTCTTCACACTGATGGTTTACAACTTGTATCCGCCTATTGAGACGTGCGTCCCTGCCCGTGCACTTTCTCCAATGCAGATCATAGGTTCCTGCTTGCTTGTCTGCCTTTTTATTTGGTCAAATGTTTTCATGTGCAGAATTTTTAACGTTAAGAAATTTAATCTATAGATATATTCATTTTGTCATTGATTATAGTCTTATAAAAGGCACCTCCTGGACAAAAGGTAATGTACGATTCTTTCCTTTTTTGTTTTGTTTTTGAGACAGGGTGTCACTCTGTCACCCAGACTGTAGCACAGGGATCACTGCAGCCTCCACCTCCTGGGATCCAGCTTCCTGCTTTTGTCAAGGGTGCATTTTATTCTTTGTAGCGATCATGAATGGTATTGTCTTATAGTTAGGCCATTTCTCATCAAACCAGTAGAATCCTGAATCCTCTTCTCCCACCCTCTTCTTCTCCCTCTGCTGTATCCAACCTTGTCCCCTAACAACAGCCTACACCTGTCCGTTTTTCCCTTCCTCTTTCACCTTCCCTCCTTGCTGTAGCTCAGGGCCTAGGTCAGCTTACCCCACGGCCTCCCGAGGGGCTGTGTAGTCCTGCACGACAGGCGCTGGCCCGTAGACTACTGAGCACTGGACCTGCGGCTAACCAGTCACAGGCATGTGGGTGGCAGGGACTGGCCCCAGCTGACCACGGTTTCCCAAGTGCACAGCTGGGAATTCAGTCTTGCCTGCCACCGTCCCCTGCTGTCTAATCTGGGGTCTGCAGATCATCTAAACTCAGAACACTCCCGGACCCTTGAAAATCCTCTAATAGCGTTGAGAAATCCAAAACAACAGTGAGATGTACCATTGTTTACTTCTTAGACTAGTAAAGAATGAAAGTTCAGAGTAGTAAGGGTGTAGAATGCGCTTGTGTATTCTTGGTGTGAGAGGAAACTTGTTACAATGTTCTTTTGGAGGGCAATTTGTCAATACCTAAACACAATTTTAAATAATTAACTATTGACTTCACAATTCTGCTTTTAAGTAGCGCACGTGGCTATCTGGATACATGATACCTACAGGGTGATTTGCTACAGTGTGTAAGAATTTTCAAAAACAAATGCAACTATCCACAGAAGGCAACAGTAAAATGAGCCAAGTTCAACCATGAAAGAAAATACTATGCTTTTGTTAAAAAGAAAGAGACAAATATATTGACCAAAACATCTAAAATATTAGCTTCAGAATTTAAAAAATAGTTACACCTGTAAATACATTTTTCTGACAGTGTTTCCAAGGCATCCTACAGGATGTGGACTGTGGGGACCCATCTGGTTTTGCCCACCCATCTCACTAGCATCCGTACAAGGCATCCCCTTAGGCTAGCTGCATCAGCTCCGGCCAGGAGGATCTCATTGTCCATGAGGCTCAGCTGCCTCATTAGCGGGTTCCAGGAGTTAAAGGGCAGGATCTATGCAAAGTCGTGGAAGAACAGCCACTGAGCTGGGTGGACAAAGCCACAGAGACAGCCAGGTGAGTTGGGACTCAGTTCAGAAAGGGCAGAAGATCCCACATCAGGACCAGAACCCAAGGGGGGAGCTCGGAGAGCCCCCTGTGCGGGGAACCTGCCGCTCCATCGCCCACCTGGTTCCCATCCACAGAGAGCCCACCCACACTGCCTGACCTCCCCCGCACCTAAGGCACTGTGGGGAGTCAGGTCATCAGAGAATCAGCCCTCACACAGGGTGAGTACCTACCCGGGGAGGCTGGATGGACACTACAGAGGCAGAAAGCAAGGTGAGTGACAGCCAGAGGGAGGGAGGGAGACAGTGTGGCTGCAGCGGGAGCTCCTTGGAGGGAGGCTGCCTGGGCTGCACTTGTCCTGGGAGCAGGTGCCAGGGTGGCCATGTCTCCATCTGTGGAAAGCACAGGGCCTGGGGCAGGGGACCTCTGTTTACACCCAGCTCAGCCTCATTCCCTGAGGCTGGGGCAGAGGGAGGTGGGGGGCAAACAGGCCCTGAGCAAGAATCGAACCCCAAGAGGCAGCAACCCCACCCAGCTCTCCGGACTGTGAGGGTGGGAACACAGAATATCTGAGACGGGTCTCAATTAAGTTAGAATGTTTGCTTTGTGTCCAGGCAAAGTGGCTCCTGCCTATAATTCTTGCAATTTAGAAGGCCAAGGCCGATGGATCACTTGAGGTCAGGAATTGGAGACTAACCTGGTCAAAACTTCGTCTCTACTAAAAAGACAAAAATTAGCTGGGTGTGGTGGCGCAGGCCTGTAATCCCAGCTACTCCGGAGGTTGAGGCACAAGAATCCCTTGAACCTGGGACGCAGGGATTACAGAGAGTGGAGATCCTGCCACTGCACTCCAACCTGGGCAACAAAGCCAGACCCTGTCTCAAAAATAAATATAGAAAGAAATTTTAAGATTTTTTTTTGAGGCGAGCTCTGCTCTGTTGCCAGTCTGGAGTGCAGTGGCAGAATCTCGGTTTACTGCCACCTCTGCCTCCCGGGTTCAAGCGATTCCCCTGCCTCAGCCTTCTGAGTAGCTGGGACTATAGGCACATGCCACCACGCCCGGCTAATTTTTTTGTATTTTAGTGGAGATGGGATTTCACCGTTTTGGCCAGGATGGTCTTGATTTCCTGACTTCGTGATCCGGCCACCTCGGCCTCCCAAAGTGCTGGGATTACAGGCTTGAGCCACCTGCGCCCGGCCCATAAAAATGTTTTAAAAGTTTATTTTCCCAAGGTTAAGGACATGCCTGTGACAGCCTCAGGAGATCCTCGGGACATGTGCCCAACATAGTTGGGGTCAGCTTTGTTTTATATTTTTAGGGAGAGATGAGACATTAATCAGGAGGTGGAAGATGTACATTGGTTCTGTCCAGAAGCGAGGGACAACCGGAAGTGGAGGCTTCCAGGTCATAGGGAGATAAGAAACAAAATTTGTGTGCTTCTGGGTCTTTGATCAGCCTTTCACTGAATACACAACTTGTACATAAAAGGGTGGAGGTAGAGGAATAGTCACTCGTGCCTTAGTCTGGCTCAGTGAATCTGCGTTTTTCATTAACAATAGCGTGGCAAAGCAATCAATCAGATAAACATTTGTCTCAGGTGGGCAGAGGGATGACTTTCTGTCCCACACCTGTGAAGATCAGCTATCGGTGTACATTGCTGGGGTGAAATTCGGCAGAACTGTTTTAGGGTAAGGATCTTGAAGCCCACAAAGAATTGCCTCATGGGTGAATTGTGAGGGAGGTATGTGGCTTTTTAAACTTTGTAGCTTTGTTATTTGGGAATAAAATGGGAAGCAGGTTTGCCTGACACAGTTCGCAGCTTGACATTTCCCTTTGGCTTTGTGATTTTATAATCCCAAGATTTATGTTTCCTTCACAAGTGATTCAATAAACTGTGTGTGCATCTCACTACACACCACTCTCCTTAGAGAGGGCCAAGAATATGAGGTTATGTTTTGTACAGTCTCATTTAAAGAACATAGAAAGAAACAAGTGACATGCATTGATTTTCATTCATCCTTTTCACCTGAGAACTTTCAGCTTTTAGGTTACCGTAAAAGGCAATGGAGAAGCCCCTTGATCAGAATCAGGAGTTGTGGATTCCAGTAGAGACCCTGAGAAGCAGCCAGCTGTGGGACCTGATGCATGTCAAGTCTTCTCTTTGGTCTCCCTGGAAATAATAATAACCCTCCCATCCTGCAGAGCTCACAGATTCTCTGTCCCTGTTTGCTCACTGAGATGTAAGTTAATGCAGTAAACTGTTCACTTTAAAAAAAAAAAGCAAAACCAAAACAACAGGGGCTGACTGTCACCCTGGCTGGAATTCAGTGGTGCAATCTCAGCTCACTGCAACTTCAGTCTCCTGGGCTTAAGCAATCTTCCCACCTCAGCCCCTGGAGTAGCTGGGACGAGGTGCACACCATCACACCTGGCTAATTCTTGTATTTATTTATTTAATGTATTTTTATTTATTATTTTTGAGATGGAGTTTCCCTCTATCACCCAGGCTGGAGTGCAGTGGCACGATCTTTGCTCATTGCAACCTTCACCTCCTGGGTTCATGCGATTTTCTGTCTCAGCCTCCCGAGTAGCTCAAACTATGGCTGGGTAATTTTTTATATTTTTAGTAGAGACAAGGTTCAACCCTGTTAACCAGGATGGTCTAGATCTTCTGACCTCATGATCTGCCTGCCTTGGCCTCCCAAAGTGCTGGGATTACAGGCATGAGCCACCACGCCCAGCCTAATGTTTGTATTTTTAGTAGGATGGGGTTTCATCATGTTGCCCAGTCTTCTCTGCAACTCCTGGACTCAAATGATTTGCACACCTCAGCCTCCCAAAGTGCTGGCATTGTAGGTGTGAGCCACTGCGCACAGCCTCAATTGTCCACTTCCCAAGTGTTTCACTTCCTCTATGACAGCTATATACTCACATGTAGCCATCATGCAATCAAGACAGTGAATATCCTCCTTTCCCACAAAGTCTCTTTCTGCTACTTTTAGGCAATTTCCACCACTCCAACAAGACACAGCTACCTCCTCCCCGGCTTTTAGGAGACTAATGACGTTCACATAGATGAGGATACTTTGGAAAATCTAAAGTAAAAGCTTATTCCGAGAATGTGAATGTGTTCAAAAGTAATGTACCATGTCGATAGTATCAATAAGCAAGCATCATATCGTCTCAATGGGGGCTGAAAGCCATTTAGCAAAATTGTTCTCCTATTCTGGTTCTTAGAACAGAACAGGAGGACAATTCACAATGATTAGAATTTTTGTAGAAAAGCAGGAGCCAGCTGGGTGTGGTGGCTCATGCCTGTCATCCCAGCACTTTGGGAGACCGAGGCAGGCAGATCATGAGGTCAGAAGATCTAGACCATCCTGGTTAACAGGGTTAAACCTTGTCTCTGCTAAAAATATAATCCCAGCACTTTGGGAGGCCAAGGTGAGTGAATCACCTGGGGTAAGGAGTTCAAGGCCAGCCTGGCCAACATGGCAAAATCCCCTCTCTACAAAAATACAAAAGTTAGCTCGGCATGATTTCAGGTACTTGTAACCTCTGCTACTTGGGAGGCTGAGGGGGAAGATTCGCTTGAACCCAGGAGGCAGAGGTCGCAGTGAGTTGAGATCACACCACTGCAGTCCAGCTTGGGCAACAGAGTGAGACCTTGTCTCAAAAAAGAAACAAAGAAAAAAAAATGTTTTATCCTATACAGGGAGTTTATGGTAAATCTTCACGCAGAAATCTAATGATTGTAGAGAGACAGGTTCCTCAAACAGGCTACCCAGACTCCAACATGTAGTGCTAAGGCTCTGATTCAGGGACCACCAGAAGAGAGAGGGTCCAGCGACTCACATCAGCAAATACTTACTGTCAGTCACACTCTCCTTCCACTCTTCCTCCTCCAGGAAAAGGCCTCTCTCTCCTGCTCCCACGTGGGGCCTGTGGTAAGCTGCTTCTGAAATGGCCCCAGTGATCCTCTCTCCAGGTATTCATGGCTGAGACATAATAAGAAACATCTATTTTTTTTTTCTCTGCTCCTGGTTTTGGGGACAAAGCTTCAAAACATTGATATTTCCTGAACAATTGTGGTGAGAGGGGCTTTATTTTTTAAATCATGAAACGACTTCTAGCATTCCTGAGTTGTTGCTCACGAGGTGGCTCTTGGAGGAGAGGGTCTGGCTGCCAGTAGAACCAACCACGTGATCAGAGCTCTACCACACCCATCAGCTCAGAGCAGGGAGAGGGCCTGAGGATTCAGCACTGGAAATGAATCACTAACACTTTCCTGCCTACGGAGTGAAACTTCCATAAACACCATAAACCGCAAGGTTCAGAGGAAGCGAAGAGGAGGGAAATAATCAGTCGCTTACTGGGGTTGCACAGATGAGAGTAACACAGAAAAATTCAGGGCAACGTCACACTTTCTACATCAGAAGTAATGTCCATGGACTTTCTATCACTATATGCTACAGATCTAATTATTTAATAAAACCTCCTTAAGAAATTAGAGAAGTTCATCTTATTTTATATTGAGCAGTGCATATTCTAAGCTTATGACCAAGAAACAAAAGTGCACCTATAGATTGAACTACTTAAAATTTAAAATTTCTCTACATTAAAATCTAAGACAAAAAGAATAGGCAAATAAGAAACCCAGAAATCTGTTCTCAGAATTTGGGAAGCATGAAGCCTGTCTTTCTAGACAACACAAATTGCAAAAAATGAATTTAAACAAACGAATTTAAACTACTGATCATATATGAAACACAAGTCAGAGAAATGCATAGCCAAGTCAATTAATGCTTTCCTAGTTAGAAAAAATGAAAACAAAAGAGCAGTGATGTCAGATCTAAAGTGACACACCCTCAGTAGGAATCACAGCTCTGTGTGTGTGTGTGTGTGTGTGTGTGTGTGTGTGTTTGCACCTCTATGGGCTAACCCTGATATTCTACTTCTTCTAGGAAGTTGACTAATGCGTGTGATCAGAAATGTGGCCAAAGATGTACTGTCAAATATTCAGAAATTCTTTGCCCTCCGCACACTGGTGATTGAGGTTTGGGGAGAGGGGCTGGTATTTGGGTGGAGCCAACACTGGACTCTCACCTTTGCCATCTTGAGCACACAGGCCATCCTCTTCATCTTTGGAGGGGACTCACAGGATGTTTATTGCCTGTATGTTTTCTGGGGGAGGGGGGCTTTGGGCAGGGTCCAAATGTCAGAGAAAGGGCACAGAGTCCCTTCTCCTGACATTTGGAGTCACCTACAATGAAAGGTCACACACGGAGAGCCCTAACTAGTGCTGGCTTGGGGGAAAACAGAGGAAAATGGGAGAACAGAGCAGGAGGAAAAGCAAGGTCAAGTGTAAGAAGAGGAAAGGTGAGACTAGAGGACTGTGGAGGGTTCAAGCCATAGCTCACAGCCCAGGGCTTCACATGAGGCTCAGGAGCTCATGGGCAGGGCAGGTGAGAAGCAGGGGGAGCCTGGAGCAGTACCCCCTCCCCTCTGGGGAAGGCAGACAGCATGGGGGCACTCCTAGGCCTCCCAGGAGCTGTGGGCAAGAGAGAGAGCAGGTTCTCCAGGGCCAGGAAAATGAGAAATGGCTCTCCCAGGTGTCTGCAGGGCTAAGCCACGTGGGCCCACTGATGAGGACGCAGGGCAGGCTCAGGAGAAAGCGAAGATCCTCCCAGGGCTGGAGGAAGCCACAGGAGAGTGACCACAGCACTTTCCCTGTAGCGAGGACTTTTCCAATAACCAGAGCCGGTTCACCACTCAGGGTCCCACCACCCCTTTCTTGACAGCTCCATCAGAGCCAGACTGTAGCCCCAGGTGCAGCCAGAGGACCCTCTGGGAGGCTGTAGGGGAGCCAGGCCCGTGCTGGTGCCCCCGTCCCCATGTGGAGGGGCAGAAGGAGGTTTTGGATTCTAGTCCCCAAGACTCTGTCATTTCATATTCCAGGGAGTCAGAGACAGGAAACAACCCCTCACCCTCTTCAGCAAGCCTCAAGGAAGAGAAGGGAGGGAAGTGTGAGTCACAGCAAGAACACAGCCTGTGTTACTCAGAGCTAACAGGGGCAAAAAGAAAAATAGAACAGGCAAAACCTCCACACTTCTTTTTATGAAAGTTTCCATAGTTAATTTGACCATGAATTCACACACACCTGAGGACGTTACCCCTAATTGCCTTCCTTTTACGTTTAATGTTACCAACACACTCTTCAAAGATAGGATCACCTACTGCTTTCTCCAGCGGGAGAGAAGACAAGCAAGGGAAGGTCTGCTGCTGTGAGGCGGCTCCTCCCTGCACACCGCACAGGCTGCTGGCCTGTTCTTTCCTCCTGTCTTCAAACGAGCGGATTCTTTCTTCTGCCTGATCAAACCTGCTGTGGAATTTCTCCACTGGATTTTTCACTTCAGCTATTATGTTTTTTCAGTCCCAGGATTTCTACTGGGAACCTTCTAGTAATTCCTATATCTTTATGGATATTCTCTGTAGCTTCA
>PVKV010022187.1:0-35849 GCA_004027835.1 Alouatta palliata | reverse complement strand
TCTTGTTGTATTTCTTGATCATATCAAGACAAAAATAGAGTAGGAAAACAGCAGGGCTCCTAGAAATCACTCTGTGTATATTTACTGACTTTCCTAAGCACAGGCAAACATTCAGTAAAGTAAAAGATCCAATGCTTGCCTTAACCTTATGTTTGGGGTCAGATTTGCATGTAGAAAACTATTGGAAAACAATTCATAGAAAATTATAATTTGAATAATAGATGATATATAATAGGCATTCAACTATACTGTAACCTTGTCAAACATAGTGACTCAGTCTGTGTTGTTTTACTGTATTAGTCAGTTTTCTCTAGGTTATGCTATGTAATAAATCTCAGTGATATGTAACAGCAAATGGGCTTTTTTCTCACTCACCTTGTATCTTGACTCTGGCAGCTGTGTGTCAGCTGTGATTCTGTTCTATACATCTCATTCATTTCAGGGTTTATGCTGAAGCAGCAGGATCTGTTTGGACCATGCATTCTCATAGCAGAGGGAAAAGTACTAGAGAGCAAAAGAGAAACACCCAATGTCTCTTAAAACTTTTGCTCAAAAGGAACACATTGTTTCTGCTTACATTTCGTTGGCTAAAACAAATGACATGGCCAAGTTTGACACTGTGGAGCGTGGGGTGGAATAAGGGGATGTGCAGTCCTCTTACAGAGTCTGGGAACAGTGAATAATTGGGAACAATAATCTAACACAGTTGCTGCTGTATCTCCTTTTCCTATCAGCCATGATTGGCACACAGTAAGTGCTCAAAAAAACCTTTGATGAGTAGATGCTTTCAAAGAGGTTAAGAATTAGGCCAGGTGCGGTGGCTCATGCCTGTAATCCCAGCACTTTGGGAAGCCAAGGTGGATGGATCACCTGAGATCAGGAGTTTGACACCAGCCTGACCAACATGGCAAAATCCTATGTCTACTAAAAAATACAAAAATCAGCTGGCATGGTGGTGCACAGCTGTAAACCCAGCTACATGGGAGGCTGAGGCACGAGAATCGCTTGAACCCAGGAGGCGGAGGTTGCAGTGAGCCGAGATTGTGCCACTGCACCCCAGCATGAGTGACAGAGCGACACTCTTGTCTCAAAAAAAAAAAAAAGAGAAAAAGAATTAAGAGGGCTTCATGAGGCCGGTCGCCATGGCTCATGCCTATAATCCCAGCACTTTGGGAGGCCTAGGCTGGAAGATCACTTGAGATTAGGAGTTCGAGACCAGCCTGTGCAACATAATAAGACTCCATTTCTACAAAAAATTTAAAAATCGGCTGGGTACGGTAGCACACACCTGTAGTCCAGGCTTCTTGGGAGGATCACTGGAACCCAGGAGTTTGAGACTACAGTGAGCTATGGTCACACCACTTTGTTCCACCACAGGCAGCAGAGTGAGACTCTCTCCAAAAAATAAATACATAAAGAGGGCTTCATCTGAGAGTTATGGGATGAGCAGATTATGAACAAATCATACTAAATGGTCATTACTAGAGCTTTGGAGTGGCAGAGGTAGATAATAATAATGATTACATTTTCTGAATGTCAGAACTTGCTGGAACCCCAAAATATAAGGTTCAGAAGTTGCTGGTGTGATCATAGCACCAAACAGGTAAATCGCTTAGTATCTGTGCTTTTGTTTCTTCTCATACTATAAATTTACTTTTTTGAAAAATATAAATGCTGGATGTTCCTCAAAATGAAACAGCAGGACAAGTTGGAGTATTGCAAATGCTAGAGTGACATCAAGTTGGAGCAGCTGTCATGATCTGGGCCTATAGGCTTCGTGTCGTGCCTGCCAGAGATACAGTGCAGTATGGTTTTCCATGTACCCAATTAATATGACTTTCAGAGACTAATGCTGGGCCCAAAGATGGGGCATGACCTGTGCTTTGAAGAATCTGACAACAAAAATGATTAAGCCATTTCGCTTTTCTCTTCCTCCAGTAGCCAGCCTTATTTGCCAGTGGATTCTCCAATTTACAGAGTTCATTTTAGCTTAGGATGAAACTTCTACACTGAAACTCTTTTATACCCTTTTATTTTCCTTCACTTTGCTTGAGAGTACATAAATATAAAGCAGTAATTGCAGCTGTGCATGTGTGTTTTTCTATATTGGTGCATTAAGTAATTACATGGAGATAAAATGCTTAAAGTATATGTCACTTTTATAAATTTATTTCCTCATCACTTCCTATTTTGTGTGTTTATTTTCTTGCTGCCATATTTAAAAGTTAGTCTAATTTTTTTCTGTGTGAAGTAGGTTTCACAGAAAAGATTTTCTGTTATTTACAGAGGCACTAAGATTTGGAAGGTGAATGTTGTGACAACATTCAAAACCTAAACAGTTGCATTATAGCTCATAGGAAGAGGTTATGATCTGTAGTGAGGATCTTTCCCTTACACAGTGAGTTCAGTTTAACTGCAGAAGTTTTTTGATTTTTTTATATTTTTTGAGACAGTCTTACTCTGTTGCCCAGACTAGAGTGCAATGGTGCAATCCTAGTGGACTGCAGTCTCAAACTCCTGGGCTCAAGTAATCCTCCCACCTCAGCATCTCTAGTAGCCAAGACTGTAGGTGCACTCCACCATGACTGGCTAATTTTGTTTTGTTTTGTTTTGTTTTTTCTTTTTTTTTGAGACAGAGTTCACTCTTGTTGCCCAGGCTGGAATGCAGTGGTGCGATCTCAGCTCACTGTAACCTGTACCTCTCAGGTTCAAGCAGATCTCCTGCCTCAGCCTCCCAAATAGCCGGGATTACAGGTGCATGCCACCACACCCGGCTAATTTTTGTATTTTTAGTAGAGACGGAGTTTCATTATGTTGGTCAGGCTGGTCTCAAACCTCTTACCTCAGAAGATCCACCTGCCTCGACCTCCCAAAGTGGTGGGATAACAGGTGTGACCACTGAAGGTGCTGGGATTACAAGCGTGACCACCACGCCTGGCTTTTTTTCTTTTTAAGTAGAGATAGAGCCTCACTATGTTCCCCAGGCTGGTCTCAGACTCCTGGGCTCACATGATCCTACCACCTCAGCCTCCCAAAGTGCCGAAATTACAGGCATGAACCACCTCACACAACCTAATGTACGCTTTTAGCATCTAAAGTACAAACTTTTACCACCATTTACTTGCTGTGTAAGGTTCTATTGGCCTAAATACAGAAGGTTGATGGTATATATCAAAGATTTGTTTATTCTCAAAACCATATTTAGACCACAGAAGTCAGTATGTTGGGGTTGCTGCTGCATTGGTACAGCATCTAGTCCTTGGTGCATTTCAGGTAAAGATTGAAAAGGAACTCAGTGGCATCTACCGGCGATTGTTTGAACCACTCCGTGTGCCTCCAGATTTGTTCAGAAGATTAACTGGACAGTTTTGCATGATCCAAACCTTGAAAAAGGGCCAGACTTATGCTGCAGAAGATAAAACCTCAGTTGATGACCGTCTGAGTATTCTCTTGAAGGGGAAGTAAGTGTTCTGTGGAAATCAAAATTCCTAGTTTACCTTACATCTTTTCATGGCCTCTGGGAAGGAAATGAATGGAAGGAAATGTTACCAGTGAATTGAGGAAGCAGTCACAGCATTTGTTGTTGGTGAAATTTATGCTACAACTACACTTTTCAATACTATAGAGCAACATATTAAAGCTAGGTTGAATGTACTGCTCTGAATCTTGATGTCAGGATTTTCAGTTGCAAGATTTTAACCATTTTTGACCTTTTATTAAAAATTAATGAGTCAAAATTGAAGTGGATTTAAATTAGACGTTGAAATTCAAAAAGCGTATACATGCTTCAGAGTTCATTTGTCTTGAATATCACAGAAATACAACTTCTAAGAATATCAGCCTTCTGGGGAGAGAGCCAGTTTCTGTTGTGCTGGCATTGTTATTAATGACACCTCTTCCCCTCTCAGAAGTATCCCAGCTTGAGTAACAAATTATATAGTCACTTCCTTTATAAAAGCAATAATAACCACTAGATGACATATGTCTGGCTCAATCCTGGACACTGCTTTTTTCTAACGTTAGTTTTTGAAATACTTGTGCCTAAAGAAGTGCTTTTAGTTATGTCCATCGTCTGTGGAATTTTAAAAACTTTACTACAAAACAAAATTGCATAAGATGATAGCAGTTTTAAGGATTATCATGTTATTTGTGAAATAGTACCTTTATTGACATTAATTTCTGTTATCAGAATGAAGGTCTCCTATCGAGGACATTTTCTGCATAACATTTACCCCTGTGCCTTTATAGATTCTCCTGAATTCAGATCAACTCAGATGCACAAAGGTGAAAAATTCCAGGTATGTTTTCACATGATTTTTAAGGAGATTGAAACTAGTTTGTATCTTACTCAAAATCCAAAGGATATTAATAGAAACACAGCTATGAGTTATTGTGGAAAAAAACAAGTTGCCATAGGGCATATGTAATATTACTCCATTTTTAAAAAACTTAAAAAATAGTGTGTATATGTAAAGAAAATGTTCAAGAAAGATATATTTGAATTTTGTTATAATGTTATTTCTAGACTGTATTTGATTGCTTTTCTAACCTTTTTTTTTGCTAATTTGAATTTTTATAATTTTTTCCACACAAAATATCTAATATTTTTGTTAGCAAAAAGGAAAATGTGAATTGTAGATAATTAGTGTTCCTAAGTCATGTAATTGATATTTATTGGGAAAAAACAGAAAACTGGCTTTACCTTAAGGAATTTAGTTAATTCTTACGAAAAAAAAATCGAATCACTGAACTCTTTTAGACTTAATGAATATGTTTAAGGGCAAAGAACGAAATTCTTCATAATGGCAGTAATTTGAATGTGGACTACTTAGTGTGATTCCTTTTGTGTTAAAACAGATTACTCCATTACATGGCACTTTGTTCTGATTCTTTCTGTAAGTGTCCAGCCCTCCTATTTTATTCATTCACCTTTTTATTGGAAGGAAATTAACCAAGAAAATAAGTAGGTGAGAGGTTTTTTTTAGTCTAGCCTCTGGATTAACAGCAGTAAGGAAATATCCTGAGAACAGGATTGCTTATGGGCAAGAAGGTAAATCTATTTAGGTAGGAAATTGGAATGAAGAGGCTGTTACTACCTGATGGAGGAAAAAATGTTAGTGTTTCTTGATGACAGAATCTTAGAGTCTCATTTTGAGATGCTATACCATTTGGGGATGCCACAAAAGTGGAGATAAAAGAACATTTACAGATATACAGTTTAGTTTATATCATTTACCATGGTTTCAGCCCTGCGCTGCTCCCACCCTTCCTGAATAACTGGTCTGAGTAATCATGCAACTTGTTAGTTTTGTGCATTTACTAAAAGATTGCGTATAGATTCACTCTTGCGCGACATTCTTCCCAAGCTGGCTGGGTTTACGATACAGAAGGAGACAGCGAATGCTGTGTCCTGGCTCCTCTGTTAACATTCTTACTTTGTTGTTGTGAGGGTTACCTTTGCTGTGAGATTTATGTTCTTGTTTTATCTTTAATCACCACCATCTACAAACTGGTACCGGGCTATATCTTTTTTCTCTCCTTCTTTCCTGTGACCTTTTTACAGTTGCTTGTTCCAAAGCCCAACATTTATCTTTTGCCTGTATTTCTCTGTGTATAGTGCAGTTGGTTTTGTGTGATAACTATCTCATATAATCCTGAAGAGACTGAGATTTGAGGATGGGGTGGGAATTGAACCTCCTTTGTTTCCAGAATCAAGTGGTTCCCAAGAGGCCAGAAATAGTAGCATACTGTCTTTTCCACTGATTGTATTTATAATTAAGTTAAAAAAAAAAAAAGGAATTCCTCTCACTAGCTACAGTTCTCTTTCTTCTTGGGGTCTAGGGATTGGATTTTGGTAGTTGAGAATTATTCCCAATAATTACTGTAAAGATTCCAAAATCGTGACCCAAATTTTGTAGTACTGTAGCTGGCTGAAGAAAATCTATTCAGCTTTTCTTAATACCAATCAGCTTTTTTCTGCAGAGCCTAGTGTGGGATTTCCTGATTGGTCAGTAGATTAAAACTAGCATCATCAAGCCTGTGTCCTATACAACTGGAGCCATCAAAGTAAGCCCTTGGGAGAGATTGTACTTTGATTGTTTACAAAATGTTCCTGTTGGCAGATCCTCGAGAGTAATAAATAGCTGTTACACATCTGTGTAGGAGTATGTATATTGCTACTTACCTATGCAAGCTCGCAAATGAAAAATGTCACACGCTCCCAGAGCCAACTTCTCGCTGCCTGTGCCAATGGCAGAGGATGCTTGAAATCAGCTGTCATTCTTCTCCACCCTCACACTTTTTACCTACTAAGCTCATCTTTCCCTAACTCTGGCCAGTTATTAAGTGTTTGATGAGGAGCTACTTCCTTTGATTTTTTCTTTCTTTAAATTCGTTCTGTAGTCAGGGTGCTCATAAATTGTACGATAGGATGAAAAGGAGGAAAGAGAAGGCAAGTGGACTCAACGACTGTCCCTTGAGATTGTACAGCAGGTGTTGCTCAGGTAAATATGTAGTAATTCGTATAGTGATAGAGCTGAGAAAACAGACTCTGAACTTACAGTTTGTTATCGCTAGGTACTTATAGTCATTCTGGTACTCATAGCCCAGAGTTGCTATTTATAACTATTGATAGACTCTTGAGTATTATTACTATTACAAAAGATAAAAGTAGGCAGGGCATGGTGGCTTATGCCTGTAATCCCAGCAGTTGGGAGGCCGAAGCAGGTGGATCACCTGAGATCAGGTGGGTGAGATCAGCCTGGTCAACATGGTGAAACTTAGTCTCTACTAAAAATACAAAAATTAGCTGAGCGTGGTGACAGGTGTCTGTAATCCCAGCTACTCAGGAGGCTGGGGCAGGAGAACACTTGAACCCATGAGGCGGAGGTTGCAGTGAGCTGAGATCACGCCACTGTACTCCAGCCTGGGTGACAGAGTGAGACTCTGTCTCAGAAAAAAAAAAGTAAATAAAAGTGGTGTTTTGTTTGGTTTCTTCTTCTTCTTTATGTAGATGTTTTATGTTGAGTAAGCTTTATTGTTTACAAGTTTTGCTTTTGTATTCTGTCTCACGCTGCTGCCTTCCCCTAGCCAATAGCATGTCCTGGTGTTGCAAAGCCCGAAAATCAAAGTTGTATTGACTTTAAGGGGAGAGGGATGTCTTGCTAGCATATATTCATGCTGTTGTAAAAGAAATGAGCACTAAGTTTTAATGGTATTTAAAGAAAACATCATCTCAATATTAAGTAAATATTTTGGTGCAGCTGTGAAGCGCCTGCCTCTGCCACTTTTGAATCTGTGTTATTTTAGTGCTTAGTAGAACTCTATAAGCATCAGTTGAATGACCACTTCCAGGACATTTTAGTGTTCTTGTGTATGAAATGCAATATGATGCATGCAAAGAGTATTAAATTATTTCCTCAGGACAGTCAGCCAGCCCTCTTGCCAAACTGCGGTTTCTGATTCTAGCACATGAGGCAGATCCCTCAGACACCTTTGTTTCCAGCAGTGGAGCCAGTGTCTTCTCTTGGTGACAGGCTGTAGAATTGGTTTGGAATCTAAAGGGAGGAACTGATCCAGTGCTTTGTGGCCATCATGGCAAACCTGTTTGCAAATGCTTAGTCTAATTCTCAACCCGAAAGATGTCCTTTTATGTCTTCTGTTGCCATATTTACTTTTATTTCTTCAGTAAAATTCTTCACAAGGACTCGCGTAACACTACTGAAATACTTAATAAGAAGCAAATTTATTTTATGGAAACTTCTAAAATTCTTATATTGCTTTATCTCATAAAAAATACACTTTGCTTCACTGTCGTGACAGGAAGTCATTAAATAAAACTGTCTGTTTGGTAGAAATGAAACATTAGGTATCAAGTAAAATGACCTCAGTCAGCACTCTAACTGGTGGCTTGTGACTGAATCTATGTTTTTATGGGCCCGTAATTACTCGTATGTACTAAGTACAGCTTGTTATTTGAATACTGTTACTAAATTTATATTCAATAATAACTTAATCAGGCTGAAAGTAATTTTTTCTTTTTTTCTTTTATTCACCTGGGTGCAGGTGGGCTAAGGTCAAAAAGGGCGTTAGCCAAAGTAATTTTTTAACCATCAATAAAAAGTGAATTTGCTAAGGAAATTACAGGGTCATCATAAAGGTTTCATTGCCTCAGTGGAAACTTGAGGTAATTCAGATGGTTGAAGAAAAGTTAACAGCCTTATGTATCATCTAAATATAATTTCTTCATCTCCTAGATGATTTCCATCTCCTTTTTTAATTCCTTCTCCCACTATTTTTCAGAGTCCCGGGTGACATCTTTGCACAACGAAGGGACATCAGTCCTAACTCTCTTTTGCACTTGGGTCTGTGGCTGGGCTGTCATCGTCATGAGTACCTCATGCTCACTTTTCTGTTAGTACTGCTGTGGAATATTTTTCAGTTGACTTCCATTTACACACTTACCTCCTACTGTTTGTGGGAATTCCCCAGGGGCAATTTGATTATACTGTTCTTCTTATAAATCTCCCCTTTTTTTTTTGCATCCTGTTTCTTTATTAGCAGCCTCCCCCACTAGAGTGTAGGCCTCATGACATGTATTCAGCCGTTCTTTGTATGAGGTGCTCTTGATAGACTGCACAGCCAGCCTTGTGGTCACTAGGCAGAAATACTTTCTATGTAATGGTCTTGATGAGTGTTGGATGTATTGGGTGGATTTTGACCTGGTGAAAAAATACATTTGGGCTGAAAGTTAAAAGTGCTCACTCTACCACTAAGTTTTTTTTTTTTTTTGAGATGGAGTCTCACTCTGTCACCCAGGCTGGAGTGCAGTGGCGCAGTCTTGGCTCACTGCAGCCGCCACGGCCCAGGTTCAAGCAATTGTCCTGCCTCAGCCTCCTCAATAGCTGGGATTACAGGTGCCCACAACTATACCCGGCTAATTTTTTGTATTTTTAGTAGAGCTGGGGTTTTACCATGTTGGCCCAGGCTGATCTTGAGCTCCTAGCCTCAAGTGATCCACCCATCTCAGCCTGCCAAGTAGCTGGGACTATAGGCACATGCCATCATGCCTGGCTAATTTTTGTATGTTTTGTAGAGCCACTCTACTTCTAATTAATGTGTGTTTGGGCGTAAGTTTTTTGGTCCTTCTCATCTGGCATCTGAAAAATGGGGAAGAATATTGTCTTATTTTGAAGAGACTTTCGAGGATCCACTTACATGATAAGACATGGAAGCACCTTAAAGTTTAAAAGTACATATACAAAATGAGTGGCATAATGTGCAGCTGTCACCCACTAGTCGTTCTCGGCCACTTACCCCTGTTCTATAGTCAAAACACTTACTGCCACCTGAAATTGTCATATTTCTTTATTAATTATCAGCCTTCTCCACTTGCCCATGAAGGGGCAAGCATCTTGTCCTTCTTGTTCACCATTGTAACCTCATACCTTGAAGAGTATCTAGCTATGTGTATCGAAAGAATGAATGAGATTTAGTGTTTTATCAAGTCTTAGATGCTGATGCATTTCTTAAAAACAAATACATTTGGTTTGGGGGATTCCTACTTTTGATATAATAGATAAACACAAGCTTTTTTCCTAGAGACATTGACCCAGACATTCTTAATTTGCTAATGATCAGATTTCAGCTTGTTGAGCTTGGATTTAATGGTAGGATTTAAGCCATAATGAAGCTTGCAGGAGTGTTAACTGATGGGAGAGGACTACTTGGAAGGAAGGGCTTCCTGGCACTGAGTTGTGAGGGCATAGCACCTCACTCTGGTGAAGGGATTTATTTGAGGGATACTTGAGCTCTGTGTCATATAGTTATAGTACCTTTCTGCTTTCCTGTGTACAATACTGAAGGAAAGGGGACATGATTTCTAGTTCTGAGCTAATTTGGGGTATCTGAATATCTTTAATGGGCTACCCTAGATCTAATCTTGAAATGTGACACTTGAGAAACACCTATGACAGAAGGACCCTCACCAGCCATATTCATCAGCAACAGCCGGGGTCCTTGAAGCGTTCTTAATCTTCAGTGTATGTTTTCAGATTTGGATGGGCAGAAGGTCTTTCTTCTACAACTTGCTTCATGAATACTTACCTCAGTTCATCTGCTTGAAGCTGTATTTTTGAACCTCATTGTAATGTACAGGGTATAAAGAAATAGTTTATGTAAGTGATATGTCCAGTGGCATTCCCAGTTAAATACATGCTGCAGCAGTGGTATCAATACAGTGGCCATTCTTCTGTCACCAGATCTCAAAAAACAAAACAACAATGAAACCTAGAGAATTTGCTTTTATTTAGTCTAGAGATTGCTTTTTTAAAAACATAATTTTGGGGCTAAAAAAAAACATAATTTTGTACATATAGAAGCTTGTGTGCATTGTATCTTATTTTAATTTAATTTGACAAATCATTGCTATGGTAATGTCCAGTAAATCATTCCTACTTTTGTCTGATAAATCACTATAGTCATAATTTATATACATAGATTTACTTTATTCTTTGCATGCTTGTTTCTTCGGCAGGTCACCATTATTGCAGATGATAACTGCAGATTTTTATGCTGGTCAAGAGAAAGATTAACATACTTTCTGGAATCAGAGCCTTTCTTGTATGAAATCTTTAGATATCTTATTGGAAAAGACATTACAAATAAGCTCTACTCATTGAATGATCCCACCTTAAATGATAAAGTAAGTGTTTTCTGAGTTTATTTTGTTAAATAAATATGTATACGAGGTATATTTCACTTTATGAGTTATGTTTTCCTGAGTTTTTAGTAACTAGCCATATGTTAAATGCACCGAGGACACTTCTAATCTTGAGAGGAGAAAGTATTTTGTAATGATAAGATTTGCTATTACTTAGGAAGGAGTCTATAACTCTGAGGGACTAGTGTTTGTGGTGATAAGGCACCCTCTTCTTCAAGAGCCTTTTAAGGAAGATGGTAAAGGAGTGAGAGAGAGTGGAATGGAGTAGGTTAGGGAGGACAGGGCAGCTGGAGGTTTGCAGACAGAGAAAGGCTGACAGACCCCACTGATCAGGAAGCTGGCCTTCAAACCCTGGTGTCTTCCAGTCTTGCTTATCTTCCTGGTCATTCCAGAAGGTGAAAGGAGAGATGTGGAATTTCAGAGCTGCATAGATCTTCAACAATTTTCAATTTGATCTTAATTTCCCCATATCTTTTTAGAAAGAAATTAAAATGATTTCAAGAGAGAATTTTTAAAAACATCGTTTCTGTGATAAGTACTGTTACCCAGTGACGATGCTTATATGTGTCCTTTCAAAATCATTTTGTCTGGGCTGTTTACCGAATTAAGCTGGTGCTTATTATTTCAGTTAATTATTTAGCTTATTATAAATAGACTATTGAGTATATTTGATTTTTTATAATATATTTATAGTAATAGGTAATATAAAAATCATAGCTTATGTGTATTGGCCACCTAATATGTATCAGGTACTTTTTTTTAATGCACTAATGTGTTTCTAGGAAAACTACATGTTGCTTAAATGGAATATATGATTCAACTCCCATAAATCTCAGAAAGCTTAAAACTTTGCTTTGTAGAAAGCCAAGAAGCTGGAACATCAGCTCAGCCTCTGCACACAGATCTCCATGCTGGAAATGAGGAACAGTATAGCCAGCTCCAGTGACAGTGACGACGGCTTGCACCAGTTTCTTCGGGGCACCTCCAGCATGTCCTCTCTTTGTAAGTTATCCCAAAACTGATACTACTCCAGAGTTCTGATGGATATGTCTGGACATAGACAAATGACAACTTTGATTAGAAAAATAACTTTGCAGGTAACTATTTGGCAACCCAAAAGGTAAGAATAAAAACAAATTTTGTTTAGCATTTCTCCCATGTTGCATATGAGCTAAAAGCCAACTTTAGAATCTTATTTCTGTTTCGGAAATTGTTCACTGGTTTTGCCATATACTTAAATAGTGGCTCACCATGTCTAAAAGAGTTGACATGGTTTGGTGGATATTTGGCTTTGTTGCTTTCACGACTTTAGTTGGAATGAAAGCCTAGACCCAGAAATGTGTTTAAAAATGGTTGACAAATAAATGCGGGATGTTCTGCTGCTGGCTGGTTATCTTAGTATGAGTGTCATGAGTTAAAAAGTGATTGGGAAATGGAGTATTCCCAAACTTGAAGTAGATCACTCAACACCCCTGTGAGTTACCTCATTCACACACCTGCCAAGAGGCACATTTTCCAGAATTCTTCCATAGTTTAGATTGTTTCAAAACATTTTAAGTAACACAAATAACACAGATATTGAAAATTAGTAAGTAAAATGAGAAAAACTAAATTAAGAATTAAATACTTAAGAATTATTCTAAGAATGATGATATAAAACTGAACAAATGCATATGAAATAGCAAAAAGGCAGACATTTTTCCATTGCATGAACTAAAAACTATTCATATTTCCAATTGTATTTTAAGCCAAATTAACTTTCAAAAAAATGCAGACTCATTCAGCAGTCTTTTATGTTTGTGTAAATGATCTTGTAACTTTGTATGCCTTAGGTAAGTTAGATTAGGGATTTTAAGTTTTGCATAGTCAGGAGAGGCTAGAATTTACAAGGCCATATAATTGGGGTGTAGGAAAGAAAAAACTTTACCTCTTCCCATTTAGGGTTGTTTTCTGGCTGGACCTGAGAACTAGATTGACATAAGACAGATTAAAAAAAGAAAAGCATGCAAATCTAATACAAGTTGTATGAGTTTGTGTTAAAAGCTCATTCAGGTTTTACGTGGCACAGAATTCTTCATAAGGAAATGAGACCCAAAGAAGCAATTAAACAGTTTATAGCGAATTGGACAAAGAATAGTAAGTTGTGAAAAAGCAACTAAATCATGTTGGAAGACTTAAAGACAAGAGTTATTTTAATAAGGCTTGTATAGAATTCTGTCTGCCTCAGCATCTTGCCCTTGATGATAAGAACATTGTTTTTCTTCTAATATTTGGGCAGGCACCTTTCATACAAGAATTTCATCTTCTGGTTTTTGTTTGTTTGTTTGTTTTTTAATTTGCCAGCGGAGGTAGGGGGTTGGTTTTGTTTTTGTTGTTGTTGTTTTTTGAGACAGGGTCTCACTTTGTCACCCAGGCTGAAGTGCATTGGCACAATTATAGATCACTGCAGCCTTGAACTCCTGGGCTCAAGTGATCCTACTGTCTCACCCTATTGATTAGCTGGGACTACAGGCCTGCACCACAATGCCCGGCAATTTTTTTAGTTTTATAGAGACAAGGTTCTCCCTATATTGCCCAAGTTGGTGTCAAACTGTTGGCCTCAAGTGATCATCCTGCCTTGGCCTCCCAAAGTGCTGGGATTACAGGCAGAAGCCACTGCGCCTGGCCTCATCACTTGTTTTTAAGAAATAAAATGAAGGTCAGAGTTGTTGCACTTGCTGTTTCTTTCATTGTGTTTAATTCAAAATAGACAACATGCTATAATGACCTATTTTTAATTTCAGGTATAGGCTTCCAAAGCAACGTTTGGGCACAGAAATGCGTTATGGACCTAAAGGGTATTTTAAAAGCAACACAGATGAGAAACTGGAGATGGTTATATTTTATTACATAGTAGCTTCTTTTTTTTTGAGACAGGGTCTTAATCTGTCACCCAGGCTGGAGTGCAGATCTCAGCTCACTGCAACCTCCATCTCCCAGGCTCAGGTGATCCTCCCACCTCAGACTCCCAAGTAGCTGGTACTAGAGCTGCACACCACACACCTGGCTTGTTTTTTTTTTTTTTTTTTTTTTTTTTCCGAACTCCTGGACTCAAGTGATCCATCCACCTCAGCCTCCCAAAGTGCTGAGATTTCAGGCGTGAGCCACTGCACCTGGCCTGCATAGTGCCTTTAACCAGTGCCCAGGTGATAACAATGTGGCTGGTCTGTGAACTATACTTTGAGTAGGGAGGCTGTAGAATTTCCCACCTTCTGGAATTTTGCTGAGTTCATCCCCATGATGGTGATTATGGTGTTCTTGTCTTTGTCGTCTGTTGGTAGTTGGGTCTAGAAGCTTGTTTAAATTCTGGTAAAGGCACTACTTTTAAAGATCTAAATCAGTAATGCCACAAATATACTCATAACTTTACACAGCAAATGTTCAGTGAAACAGGAATCCAGATCGGAAAAAGGTGGAGGGAACTAAGTGACCTGTTTCAGTGAAATTGCTGCTGCTCCCATTTCTCATGTTGTGTTCTGCTTTTATACATGCCACACAATGCTAAATCCATAGCAAGGTCTCTACTGCTTTCCACACAGATTCTGTATTCCCATCCCAAATGGTCATTTAAAGGGAAGAAAATGACGTTATGAGATAGCCTGAGAAAAATTCATTCTCTCTGTTTATTCAGTAGTTCATAATTCAGTTCATTTAACTCTTTCACTTTCCCATTTCTTCATTTACTGGGTTTCATGTTTGCAAACACGGAACATGATGAGATAGGAAGAGAGGAAGGGACAAGATGTGCGAGCTGTGTGAGAACACTTTAGTGCCAGTGTATGTAGGAAAGCTTTCATCTCCCTGCCAGTGGACCAAGATGTTGCTCTTCGGGATACCTTGTTGTCATCTTGTCATCTTCTCTGCTTCTTAGCTCCCTACATGTATAAAACACACACATTCACACAGATGGATTGTATTGGCAGTTCCATCACTAGAAAGTGATGCCCAGCTCAGCCATTGCTATGGTAACAGGAAGGAAGGCATATGTTTCCTTGAATGTTACAGAACTCTATTTTAGTTAATTGAGGTTAAATAACTTATTTGGATTTTTTTTTTAATCACAAGACAATATAGGCAATGTAATCAGTTGGAATTCATCTCTGAAAAAGCTTGTTTGTTTAAACCATGTCCTTTTTTATGAAATAATAATTATGTTGTTTTTAAAGATGCTGTGAGATCTTTAGAGAGATGTTTCTTACTGTGAAGTATTTTGTTTGTTATTAGTGTCAAGACAGGGCCAGGCACACTGGCTTATGCCTATAATCCCAGCACTTTGGGAGGCCAAGGCAGGAGGATCTCTTGACCTCAGGAGTTCAAGATGAGCCTGGGCAACATGGCGAGACCCCATTTCTATGAAAAAAATTTTTTAATTATCTGGAGGCAGTGATATGTGCCTGTGGTTCCAGCTGCTTGGGAGGCTGAGGTAAGAGGACCACTTCAACCTGGGAGATCTAGGCTGCAGTGAACTATGGTCTTGCCACTGTACTGCAGCCTGGGTGAAAGAGTGAGACTTTGTCTCAAAGAAATTAAAAAAAAAAAAAAAAAAAGATGCTGCTGTGGACGATCTACTAATGCCATATGACCTAGTTATACAAATATTTAGTTAGCTTGCTGTCTGCAAAGACTAGCAATATGTCTGATAATGAGTTTCTGTTCTCTTCTGTATTTATTTACCTGGGCAGATGCAAGAAACCATTACAGCATTCTTAGTTTTGAGGCTGGTTTCATGAAATATCTGTTTAGCTCAATTTGTGCTTCACTCCCCTCATGAGCAACCATAGACTTATAAACGATAAGCTTTTCATGAATTGTACAGAGAGGTAGAAAGATGTGATTGGGCAGCAGGTTTCTGGGAGATGAGCCCGAATAATTCTCAGACCTACCAAGATGGCTAGAGTAAGCAATACCCTCATTTTGTAAATGAGTAAAGTATAGTTTAGGGAGATCAATGTGAGCATAAACTTGTTTGGGAGTATTCAGCTACTGTAGCAGCTGACACATCCTAACCACTTTCATCCATGTTCTCATTTAGTCCTCGCAACCACCGTATGAGGTGGGCGTTTCATTTTCCATTTTTAGGCTTAGGAATGTGACCATGTCTTCCCCAGCCAGTCGGGGCTATGCTCTGATGCCAGTGCCCGCCTCACTCCATTAGGGGGCCTCTATCCTCACACAGTATCTTCTTACCTGTAAAATGTTATCCGAAGGTATTTTATACAGTTACACATTTTTAATCTGTTAATCAAATTTTTTTTAATTATCAAGTTAAATACATAGATATCATATAGTTAAAAAGCCTTACAATGAAAAGAACTGATCCCCTTCCAAGGTAATTTTAGTACTGCTCCTGAGGAACAATCACTTTGAAACAGTTGTTACCCACAGTGCTAAATGATGTGCTGTTATTTATTGCTTTATACACTTAGGCTTTTTTTTTTTTTAATTATTTTTGAGAAAGAGTCTTACGCTGTCATCCAGGCTGGAGTGCAGTGGCACGATCACAGCTCACTGCATCCTCCGCCTCCGAAGCTCAAGAGGCCCTCCTGCCTCAGCCTTCCAAGTAGCTGGGACTACAGGTGCGTGCCACCATGCTTGGTTAATTATTGTATTTTTTGTAGAGATAGTGTCTTGCTCTGTTGCCCAGGCTGGTCTCAAACTCCTGGGTTCAAGTGATCTGCCCGCCTTGGCCTCCCAAAGTACTGGAATTACAGGCAAGTCACTACCTTCTCACCTACTCTAGGTGGACTTAGTAACCTTTATCTGCTAACCTACTTAGCTCACCTCTAACTTCCCTTCTGCTTTCTGCTCAATATGGTGAAGTCACTAGTTTTTATTCTTTTATTGTTTAACTTTGTAGCATTAAGCAGTACACTTAAGTCTCCATTTCTTTTTCTCTCTGCGCTAATTTTAATGGTGAGGACATTAGGGCTAGGCCCAGTGGCTCACTCCTGTAGTCCCAGCACTCTGGGAGGCCAAGGCAGTCATATTACTTGAGCCCAGGAGTTCAAGACCAGCCTGGCCAACATGACAAAACCCTGTCTCTACAAAAAATGGCTGGGCATGGTGGCCCACCTGTGCCTGTAATCCCAGCTACTCAGGAGGCTGAGGACCACCTGCGCCCGAAGAGGTTGAGGTTGCAGTGAGCCAAAATCGTACCGTTGCACCCCAGCCTGGGCACAGAGTGAGACCCTGCTCATAAAAAATAAAATTTTTAATAAAATTTTTTAAAAGATGAGTTCATTAGCATCCCTACCCTTTCTTATGCTTCCCTCTTCTACCTTCAGACTGTTTCTGGGTCTCTTCTTGGAAATGATCAAGATTGTTATATGTTCTCTTTTCAAACTTCAATTAGTCTTTGTCTATGAATTCTTTCACAAAGTCTAAAACAAACAAGCAATGTTGACATTATTGTGCTTTATGTAGAACCAAGTAGTGGGCAGTGCTTACATTTATTTCTGTTTCCAGTGTCATGACTCTTGTTCTGTTCAAAGGAGACTTCCTAAAAATCAAGTTCAAGTGGATTCTTCTTTCATATACAACATGAAAATCATACCATGGTTTATTTTATGCCTTGGCTCCCTTTTTTCCCCCTGAAGTTGTTTCCTTGCCTTGCTGTTGTGAGACACATCTTATTTACCATATCCCTGGGGTCATCAGGCTGCTTCCTCATGCTGTCTTTTAGGTGAAGCCCATTTCATTTCTTCGTCAAGTCTCTGAGTGGTTGTCCTCTATTTGAACCCTGCCTTTCCATACTGCTTGTTGTTTCTATGGGCATTTCTAGTTGTTCTTTTTCTTATCCTTCCCTCTTCTGTGCTAATATCCTTTCTCCCAGTTCTATGTCCCGTTTTTCCCAGAGACTTCCCTTACAGAGCCTGCTGTCTTCCCACCACATCCTGGATGGATTGTTCTCTGGGCTATGGCATGACTGCCAGCCTGGATCCTGCCCTCACTCTTCTGGGTTCATTCCTTCCTTCCCCTCTACCCTGTATCTTCTTCCTTGTGAGCAGGAAGGAGCCGCAGGACTTTGGCTCCTCCTTGGCTGCTCACACCACACTTGTGCTCTGCAGCTCAAGGCCCTGATTGTCCATCCGAGTGGTTAAGGACTGATCTGAGAACGTGCTTTTGGGGCGGAGTAGACCTCATCATGGGAACCACTAAGCTACTCTAAACTCCGCATTTGCCCTCATTTTGTATGCTTTGCTTGAGTCTCAGTGCTGGTGCTGAATGCATTAAAGGAAACATTTGGTGCACAGGCCAAAGCTACCCTTCAGTATTATTGCTCAGAAAGCTTCAATTCAAACTCAGTTTCCTCAATTTAAAAAATCTTAGGATATGATAAGACAGAAAAAGAAATAATTCTTTCTAGCCCAAAAAAAAAAAAAGCCATTAAATCCTTCCCCATTCCCATTCTTCAAAAATTGTACAATCTAATTAAAATTCTAAACTCCTGTAGGTTTTTAATTACTTGCTAAAGCAGTTGGCCAGATGGTTAAGCATAATAAAAATAATAACATTTTGAAAGAAATGAAGAAAACATCATTAAAGTTAACAGGGGAGAAAAGAGAATCTTAGCACATTAATTAGTTTACAGAAATGGTGCTCCTTTTTAAAAAGTGTGTTTCTTAAGCAAGGATAAAACTCCCTTGACAAATTTCACATCATGGTACTCTACTTACTTGAAGCTCAGATTTGAGGTAGTTTGTTCATCCTGTGGAACAGGCATGGTTTTCACTCTGGATTTAAGAACAACAAATATGTCTGTTTACTTTTCCTTCCTAGGAGAGGCCCTAAGGCCCTCCTGTAATTGGAAGCACACTGAAATAGAAATAAGCTTAATAGGGACAGAATCTTACCTCATTTTTTCTTATTCTGTATGCCAGAGTTTTGACTGATTGTCGTGTAAGATCTCCCTGGTTCATGTATAAAAAAGGCCTCCTCTCATTATGTTAAATGAAATAAACCAGGCACTGAACGACAAACTTCACATATTCTAGTTATTTGTAGAAGCTAAAAACTAAAAGAACTGAACTCAAGGACATGGAGAGCAGAAGGATGGTTATCAGAGGCTAGGAAGGGCAGTGGGGGTGGGGGAGGTAGAGGGGAAGTGGAGATGGTTAATGCGTACAAAAAATAGAAAGAATGGATTAGACCTGGTATTTACTAACACAACAAGATGACTATAGTCAAAAATCATTACACATTTAAAAATAACTAAAAGAGTAAGTTGAATTGTTTGTAACACAAAGGATAAATGATTGAGGTGATGGATAGCCTGTTTACCCTGATGTGATTATTTCACATTGCATTCCTGTATCAAAATATCTCATGTAACTCATAAATATATACACCTACTATGTACCCACAAACATTTTAAACTAAAACAAGTTTTTTTAAGGCCTCCTGTGGTTCTTTAAACTCAAGACTGTGGAAGACAGAGAAGAATCTGCAAGGTAGCCCCTCCACAGAGGCCTATGTTTAGTTTGGTCTTGCAGCCAGTGACCCTCGGGGACATGCAGTGGGTCTTAATGATGGGCTGTCCTCCTCCCTAACCAGCCCCCAGCCCTAGCTGCCATCTGAACATTTCTGCCCAGGAGAGACTCTGCTGGCTGTATCTGAATCCCTTTGTCGGAGCCCATGGTGTGGTCACACCCTGTCATCTGGCAGGAGCAGAAGTGTCCACTATTTAGTTTAGGGCTCTCAATGCTGTCTGTCTCAGTCTTCCGCATGTGCTCAGTGCTCTTGACTTTGAGTTTGAGTTTTTCTTTCTTACCCTCAGCATGGCAGCCTGGTGATACAGTTCTCTTTCTCACGTGAACATACTGTGAGTTTGGCAGATAGCCCAGAGTACAATTCTACTCTACTGGCTGCACCTTCACAGTGCCTTGGTACCCATGGACGTCCTTTGAGCAGAGGACTTTTTTGCTACTTGGTGTAATGTGAAACATCCCTCCAGTAACAGTAACACTTGACGTAACTGTATAACAGTTTCACACCTGTTAAATCTGGACTGCGGTTCAGTAAGATACTGTTTATATGCTTTTATAATAAAATATATTAACTGGTAGGTGGAAGGTGATTATAGCTAACAGAAAAAAAATTATTGCACAAATCTTTTCCTGATCACAATAAATACAACAGGACAGGATAGAGTTAACCACTCTGTCTCGCAACTGTAAAAATAGTTTTAATAGAAAACTTAGAATCAGTTTTCTGGGAAATTTGTGGATATGGAATTATTTGCCTCTACATTTTGGAATAAATGAAAAGTAAAGATCATGAACCTTATAGTAACATCCTTGAAGGACAAAAGTAATTTGAAAAAGCACTTAACTAAAGATAAGCTCTATTTCTTCCTCTCTCCTCTCATGCTCTCACATCTATGGAACATGTTGGGCCTCTGGGCAAATTTCTGATGATGCATCAGTACATAAAATTAATGAAAAACCAGGCAAACCTGTCGATGTTATTTATTAGTGTTCAACTTGTAAGATCATGCCCTTGAAATATAATATTCCCTTACTTTTTTTGTTCATACTACAAACTGGTTTTGAATGTATTAGGGGGTTAAAGAAATTATTTCCAGCTATATAGGGATGGACTCCGAGTCTTTTCATTGAACCAGTAAGTCTCCTGATGAGGCCAGAGAGCTCCATGTCTAGGGGCCAGGTGAGCCCCTCAGTCCTCAAAGCTGGCCGATGGCCATGACAGTTACAGATACTGAGGCAGGGCAAGTGATCCTTTGGTCTTCCTGGATGTGAATGTTATACTTGGCTGTCAGTGGTACAGAAGGCCAGGATAACTGGGGTTTGTACAAAGAGTGGACACTCATGGGGTGCTGTGGCTCACGCCTGTAATCTCAACACTTTGGGAGACTGAGGCGGGCAGATCATGAGGTCAGGAGTTCCAGACCAGCCTGGCCAACATGGTGAATTGCATCTGTACTAAAGACAGAAAAAATTAGCCAGGTATGATGTTGCGCACCTGTAATCCCAGCTACTTAAGAGGCTGAGGCGGGAGAATCACTTGAACCCAGGAGTGGAGGTTGCAGTGAGCCACGATTGCGCCATTGCACTTCAGCCTGGATGACAGGGCAAGACTCTGTCTCAACAACAACAACAAAAAGAGTGGACAATCTCTGTGATTCAGATTCTAAGCGAGGGGTTGGCAGCCAGCTGGCACCGGCTCGTCCCTGGAAGTGGCAGGTTAGGCTGTGCTCCTGTCTGCCAGTGTGTCTACTGCGGTGGAAAAAGAGCAACAAGGCAATGCTGTTGTAAGGACAGGGACTTGGGGGGGATTGCAGATTCTCAGCCACAAAGCTTGAAATGAAAGTGAGTCAGCAACTTTTGCAGAAAAATTCAATCTTTCCAGGCCGTTAGGGCTCCCTGGTTTATCCTCCTAGGATGTGTTTCTGTCTAAATGATTCACGCCCTAGTGAGAAATAAGCTCATTCATGGCAACCACCCCTCTCTGTTTTCCTTCACGGGTGTTCAAGTTGTCTTTGCTTTAGCTTCAGAATATACAGTAGAAATAACAGTATAGATGTGGTGAGGGTGAATTGCTCTGAAAAGTGCTTCGAGTTCCTGAGAAATAAAATAAGATAGCTTGAAAGATCAGGTGTGATTCATTTTTATTTCCCCAACATTTAACCCATTGTCTAGCACCTTGTGGTCACTTCCTGATTCCTTTTACTGATTGAATGAAAACACTGTAGCAGGTGACGGTGCTCTTAAGCCTATTGATATTCCCTTGAGAGAACAGTGTTCTTGTCCATGCTCTAAGCAATGTCAAATCAATTATACAAAAGTGATTTCCGTCAGGGGACATGCTACAGAGCAGAGTGATGACAGTTCCTTTTCCTAATGAGGTTTACTGGACTCTGAGGCCTGCCTGTGCTTGAAGAGTGCTGGTAGTGTCCCACTGGGAGACCTGCCAGAGATTAAACGTGATGCCCGTGTCTTTTTCCCTCATTCTCAGGATCCTTTCTGAGGTTCCCTATGTGGCCTTTCAGAGGAGGGATTTTTTTTCATCGCTGCATACTTAAGGACTTATCAAGGTCCTGGCTATGTGTGGGGTGTTTCTTCGAGGCTGCAGGAGAAGAGAGGCCATGGTTACGGCATTCAGGATGCCAGTTCCCTAATAAGGAAGAGGTGCAAGTGCTGTAACCTCAGTGTTATGCAGAATATGTAAAGGCTGAAGTTACTGAGATGAAGAGGGTGGAGTCTTCCCCTGGGAGTCGGGGAGGGTTACACATGAAGGAGGTGGAGTTTGAACCCTGCTTGGGGTAAGGATGGGAATTTGGTGGTTAGGGATGGGAGTGGAGGAACCATTCCAAGTGGAGAAAAAAAGCAAGAGGAAAAGAGGAGGATGGGTTGAATTTGAAGAGCAGTGAGTTTGCAAGAGCTTGGACTGGAAGGGGGAGGGAGGCCCAACTTGGAGAACCCTGGATGTCACCCCAAGGATTGTGAATGACTCTCATTATCCTTTTAATGTTATGTGGTAAGAGAGGCCACAGCTCTTCTTCTGCCCCAGCAAATATGGTGGGAGCAGAATAAATTCTTTCACAGAAAAGCTGAAGGCTCTTGGGAAGTTCTCACTTAACCATTTCCATTTGTGTTGAGTCCTCCCTTCATTTTCTCTCAGCGAGAAAAAATGCAAGAACAGATGAGATAGTTGGAAGACTCAGATAGCATTGTGGCTCCAGTATAGATACCTGCCTCAATCTAAGGGTAAGATGTTCCTCCTGGTTTAATAGATGAACTTAAAAACTAGGAACCAATTAGTCCTACTTCCTCAAACAAAATAAACTGGGTATGTTTCATTTAAGCATATTATACAATTATGTCTAAATACTATATATTATTGATTTGGTTTAATGCTCTTAGACATGCCATCTTATTGTTTGTTCTGAGAGTTTTATCTGATTGTAGATTCTCAGCCTAAGTTAATATTTTATGAGACCCAATGAGAACGGAAGGCTAAAAATATGATGGAAGCCAGGGCTATGTTTTTTTTGAGACAGTCTTGCTCTGTTGGCAAGAGTGCAGTGGCACAATCTTGGCTCACTGCAACCTCCGCCTCCTTGGTTCAAGCGATTCTCCTGTCTCAGCCTCCCAAGTAGCTGGGACTACAGATGTGTGCCACCATGCCCAGCTAATTTTTGTATTTTTAGTAGAGACGGGGTTTCACCAGGTTGGCCAGGATGGTCTCGATCTCCTGACCTTGTGATCCGCCTGCCCTAGCCTCGAAAGTTCTGGGATTACAGGCGTGAGCCACCGTGCCTGGCTATTTTTTTTTATTTTAAAGACAATTTGGCTACACTCAAGAGAGCTAAGATTGAGAAACACAAACACCCATTTGAGCCAAGGCCCATTTCCTTTACTGGCCCATTCCTATGAGCAATGATGAATTTTAACAGATTTTCTCATTATTAAGTCCATAGCCTTCCAAAGACCATAGTAATTGATTTTTTTTTTTTTTTTTAGGATGGAGTCTCACTCCGTCACCAGGTGCCAGGCTGGAGTGCAGTGGCACGACTTCGGCTCACTGCAACCTCCACCTCCCGGGTTCAAGCAATTCTCTTGCCTCAGCCTCCCGAGCTGGGACTACAGGCGCACGCCACCACACCCAGCTAATTTTTTTGTATTTTTAGTAGAGACGGGGGTTTCACCATGTTGACCAGGATGGTCTCGATCTCTTGACCTCGTGATCCACCCGCCTCAGCCTCCCAAAGTGCTGGGATTACAGGCATGAGCCACAGCGCCCGGCCCGTAATTGATTTTTATATTCTTACAAATATTTACAAAGTGATTATTACATCTCAGGCACTGATCTAAAAACTTTACAAATATCAAGTCATTTTATCCTTATAACAACTATATGAAATTGGTGCTGTTCTTATTATTCCTATTTCACAGGTAAGGAAATTAAGGCACAAAGAGGTAAAGTAACTTGTCCAAGGTCACACAGATAGTATTCATTGTCATTGAGTAGACATGTGATGTAAAGGTTGTGTTTGTGTCACCTGCGTGGAAAAGGATAAGAACTTGCCTGAAAACTTCCCATGCCTCTGTGCACAATTGGGTTCTTGGACCATTTTATTAGAGGCTTATTTTCTACAGTTTATGTCAGTAGTTGTCTTTCAAGAAACTCCATATTTTTACTGTAAATGTTTGCAAGTGAACAATTTCCATATATGTACAGCAAGTATACATGAGCTGTACCACAGTCCGGCACTGCATACTTTTTTATGTTAGAAGATGTGACTCGTAGTAGCATTTCCCCAGATGCATGGCAGTGACTGTACAGTTAATAAGAAATGACATTTAGTCACATGTTCTATAGGCCCAGCACCCTGCTAAGCACATCATATGCATTATTCTGTTTAATCCCAACAATCCCATGGAGCAGATTCTACGAATATCCCCATTTTATAGATACGGAAACGGAGGCCTAGAAAGATGTAGTAATTGAGCGCTGATTGTGGAGCAGGAATTTGAACCCTGAAACTGTTTTCTGAGCCTCTGGTCTTGACTCCTCTGCATGCTGCCCCCCCCCGTGCCATACCAGCGGCCAGGAATGACCACTCATTTGTGGCTGAGTGCCAGGGCAAAGCCTTTGCTGCTGTCTCAGCCTTCCGCCAGGAGTGGCTGTATGACATGCTCACAGCCTGTGGCCCTGCTTGCTGGCTGTGGCCTTCTCCCTGTGCTGGCCGACTCGGCTGTCTGCTCCTGACTCCTGCCGGTGAATGACAGCTGATCTTGACAAACTTCTGTGGTCATCTTGTAGCAGATCTGCTTCATGTCTTAATAGATCCTCCACTCGCTTTTGCTGTTAGCAAGTATTTAAAGAGTCATGTTTCACCCTGTGTCCCTCCACCATCAACCTTTTCCCCAGCTGCATTCAGCATTTGTGGGCTGCCTGAATACCACTCCACCGTGTGATTGGGCAGCAAGGAGATGGATGTGGGCAGGGCAGGCAGAAACCCAGACAGCAGGGATCCTGATAGTGATGGTGGTGACTGTATGGAGGGGGGTTATGCAGTCACGTTAGCTGCTCAGTAGGCACCTTGCGAAGTCTGTTGATGATGACGTCTACGCTTACTTTTAGATAGCATTTTCTTCTACACCAAGCATGGTATCCATTATGTGGTGGATGCTCTATAAGCATTTGGTGAATGCATGAACCAATGAGTAACTGAATGAATGAATTGTTGCCTGCTTCCTTTGATTAAATGGCATCCTAAAAGGCCTTGGGGGTGCGTTTTCTCCGGCCGCTACTTGTGATTGTGTTTCCTCTACTCAACTCTTCCCTCGTGAGTGCCTGACCTTTCTTCCTCTTCTTTTCGTATCAGCCCCGGGAGTCACTGGACTCCATGGTGGAGGCAAGAAATGTGTTTCAGGTGATATTACAGATGGTGTTAGGTTCCATAATTTTAAAAGAGAAATACTGTTTAGGGAAATTAGGAATTAAATCAACTTTCAAGGGCCAATATGAGACTCAAGCCCCCATGTATGATATGAATGCAGGAGCATGCGTTCTGAGTCATAAACAGACTGTGGGGCAAGCCCCTGGGAACTGAACATACTTGAGAAACTCATCTTCCAAGCACATACAGTAGAATCTGTCCCTCATCTGTTCTCCTGGCTGAGAGTCTCTTCTTGACTTGGTTGTTTACTTGAAATGCTGGATTGACATAGAATGGTTTATAGAAATTGTTTTCTTGGTACTAGTGAGAGATTCCTACTGAGTTTTGTTTTCCAGTTGGAATTTGTAATTGATACATGACACCAATATTGGGGTAGATTGTGCATTCAGTTGTTTTCCTTCCTGCATCTTTCCACAGATGTGTCATCCCCACACCAGCGAGCCTCTGCCAAGATGAAACCGATAGAAGAAGGGGTAGAAGATGACGATGAGGTCTTTGAACCGGTATCTCCAAATACATTTAAAGTCCATCAGCTGCCTTGATCAGAGAGAGAATTCGGGTTACCAAGACAGAAGGTGTCTTGAAGAGATCCTGGAAAATACCAGCACTTTTTCATGGCTTTTAGGTTGTTCTACGTTAGTACATCCAGACTGGTAGAGTCTGAGGGAGGAAGGGAGGAAGGATCAAGGGTGGAAGGGTTCTTTCACTTACCCTTTTTATTAGTCAGCCTTGAAGTAATTGTTTTACTGAACCTTCTGACTATGCCTTGTTCTATTTTGAGATATATATTTTCACAGTCTTTTCTAGATACATTATTGTTTTAACTTAACAAATCTTAGCAATCTCTCAATGCAAATGCCTTTTCACTTATTTTTTCCAAGTTGTGATTCTGTTTCCTCACAGTTTTTTCTCTTCCATGGCAATGGGGTTGTTCATTTGATAATTTTTACAAACAATGTAAGTTTAAAATTGAGGTTAAGGTAACATGAAAAAACAGGAAATCTCAAACTTTATTCCATAACTTTTTAATGGGACACTTTAGACAAAGGTGTGATTTGACTGGTTTTATTTTTCTCCCAGGCCAGAGGTATTACTCCGCTAGATCACCTTACTTAGTTGGGCACTGTGTTGACAACTTGATAATGAACAAAACTCTCAGAGTTTACTCACATTACCCTTGTATTATGCCATTTATAAACTGCTGTGAAACCTGAAGCTGGAGAGATAACAGATGGAAGGGTTTCTGAGCACGGGGTTAACCTCCAGCTAAACCCTGCTTCCTTGGGATTTGGAGTCACCTTGCCCCGCACACGCTGGTGTGGGAAACACTTTATGTAGGGTGGGAGGACAGGGGCGTTAAATGGCTGGGCAAGTGCTATAGGATGAGGCGACTGGAAGATCTGCTTCATTCTTTGATCTGTATTCTACAGTTCCAGATTGTTCATCTAGAGGCAGAGACATCTCTTTAAAAAAACTGCCAGATGTCCCCGTGCCAGAGCCGCAAACATGAACACAGTGAAGGGCAGAGGATTTACCACAGGCCAGGCCAGGGACATCTAACCCAGATACTGCAGTGCAGGCCTCGATTCCAGAGCTTTCTTTTCTACTAAAATCATGGTTTAGGGAACAGTGGCATTGGCTGGTGGGAAATGCATAACTGGTCAGTGTGTCTGACCAGTGTGGCTGTGACACTTGGCCAGGACACCCTGTTGAGTAAGGCTCATTGACTGACCATGCTGGTCGTATCTCTTTTGCTTCATCCACTAGAACCAACTTTGAGTCAGTCCCCTAAATAGCTAAGAAAAGTTCCAAATGAAATCATTTTCAGGTGAACTGAGCCAAAAGCAACATCTCTTTTCATGAGGTGATTTCTGTTAGAGGAGGCATAGAAATAAGCTCATCTGGGTCATCTAGGGTCACCTCATTTTCCTAAGTACATTTTGTGTGTGTGTGTGTGTGTGTGTGTGTGTGTGTGTGGTTTTTTTTTTTGTTTTGTTTTTTTGAGATGCAGTCTTGTTCTGTCACCCAGGCTGGAGTACAATGGCGTGATCTCAGCTCACTGCAATCTCCACCTCCTGAGTTCAAGCAATTATCCTGCCTCAGCCTCCTGAGTAGCCGGGATTACAGGCATGCACCACCACACCCAGCTAATTTTTGTATTTTTTTAGTAGAGATGGAGTTTCACCATGTTGGTCAGGCTGGTCTCGAACTCCTGACCTTGTGATCTGCCCGCCTCAGCCTCCCAAAGTGCTAAATATATTCTTTAAGCAATTATTTTAGTAATGCCATTTGAGTTAGATTTACATGCTCAGTCACTCATTGAGAAAATACACAGACTCTGAATCCAGTTCTTGACATCTTCATCAGATGTTAGTGTATTGACATCACAGTAAAAAGGCTACTGTCGACTGGACACGGTGGCTCACGCCTGTAATCACAGCACTTTGGGAGGCCAGGGCAGGTGGATTGCTTAAGCCCAGGAGTTCGAGACCAGCCTGGGAAACATGGCTAAAACCCATCTCTACAAAAAAAAAAAAAAAAAAAAAAAATTAGCTGGGCGTCGTGGTGCACGCCTGTAGTCCCAGCTACTCAGAAGGCTGAGGTGGGAGGTTCGCTTGAACCTGGGAGGTTGAGGCTGCAGTGAGCCCAGATTGTGCCACTGCACTCCAGCCTGGGCAATGAAGTGAGACCCTATTTTTTTTAGAAAAGGCTGCTTTTACCATACTGCTGCAACAGTCTCTTCAGGTAGCTAAATTAGGAACTTGTTTTAGAGCAATGAAGCAAAGGTGAATGACAGCCGCGGCTTTGAAATTGTAAAGCTCTCAGGTTGAACACTCACTCTCTCGCGTGCTCTCTTTCTCTCTCTCTGTCTCTCTCTCTTGCTCTTACTCTCACCCTGTATCTGAGAGCACAGGTGTGATGTGATGTCATAGTGCCGATGCTACTTTCCTTCCTTTAACCATTGGGATAAAGTTGGGCAGCCTGTTTAGTTTACACATGCGTAAGACTGTTTTACAGAATCACTCTATAGAGTCATTAGCTGTAACTTCTTTCCCTGAGTGGAAAGTAATGGATGTATTTGGAGATTATTTTCTGTAATGCTGGAAACAAACCTGTTTTAAAAGCACACTGCTAAAAGTAGGTATATAAGCCATTTACTGTTTTTATTAAAATGTGTGTTTGTATCAGTGTCATTGATAGTGAAGATTGTAATCTCAAGGTTAGGAATCTTAAAAGAGCAACTTAGCCTGAATGGGAAGCATGAAACTATTTTTAAATACACGCCTCTAAGGAAGACAATGAGACTCCGAAAAAAGGAGATTCGGCATTGAGTAGCCCTCCCGTATAGACTTGATCGCAGAGAAGCAGGTGAGAAGACAGAAAAGTGTTTTAAGTGTAAGATCTCCTATGGGGTACTTTAAATTCATTTATACAAGTGAATAAGTGTATCTTTGTATGATGCATAAATACATAGACAAAACATGTCTGCTGCTAAAGTTCCCAGTAAGATACTTCCCGTGTTTTTTGGCCTTTACTTAGCCAAGTGATCAAAGTTCAGAAAATGGTCTGTAAAAGTCATTCCATATACAACCCCAAATCTACTATGTTTAAATGTAACATCAACTAAGTTATATGAATCTGGAGTATAATATTTATGTTAGAATGTATATGTCTTTTAAAATATTTTGAAAGCCCTCATATTTATTAAACTAACAGCATAGACACTATGTAAATCTGCAGTGATGCTTATATATCTTAGATTAGTAATAACGGGTGCTATATAATTATTTTTAGTTACCATCCCTGGCTCTCTGGAATCTTCCCTGTTTCTCCCTATCAGTCAGTTTCATTTTAATCATTGGACACCTTTGCATTTTGCTGCTAACAGTGTGTGTACATCTCCCTCTTTATATCTGGTTTTCCTACTCGTCTGAAGCGCTCCTGATCTTATAACCTGGAGCTGCAGATTCCTCCGTGTCAGCTCCCATCAGGGCCCCAAAGACAGAGTCACTGGTTGCTGGAAAAATATTTGGGGAAAGATGGTGTAACCTATACACTGACCTGTCCCCAGTGTTTCCAGGTAATGACATGGCACTCCAGAGAAGGTTTCATGCTGTTGCGTATGGTGGCTCTAAGCCAGGCACCCAGCATGCAGGTCAGCCACTCCCAGCAGGGCTTGGCATTGTCCTCTTCGCAGATGCCACGTTGCAGCCCGAAGTACTCACCATTTTGCGTTTTTTAAAAACCTAGTTTCTTGGTCATTTATAAAGCTGCTTTATAAATATCTTTGATCCTGCTATGCCTGGGTTTCCTCTCCCTTCCCTCTTTCCAGTCCTGGTTTCCTGACCTCCTCTTGTAGTAATTCCCAACTCAATTCAAAGTCCCAAGAATTTGGAATGGTAGGATGCTGTGCAGGGAGCTCAAGGCTGAGGCTTAATCATGGCTTCGGTTCTGCTCATCAGGGGACACTTCCCTTACCGATGGCAGCCGTGTTTTGATTATCACAGAACTCCCCGAATACTCTGTCTATAGTGACACACTGTAGGTGCCATATATTTTAAGAAACCTGCTTTTAAGTACTATTTATAGGTTTTTCTGTTACACTTGCTACCTAGTTTGAAAATACATGAGGATTTTATGAAAGCTTTTTACAGACGTATTATTTATAGGAAACTCATTCTTTGTTTTTAGGTGCCATTTAAATTAATAACACTTACTTTATAATAAAGATGCTTTTTGTTTGGATAGAGCCTTATAGTTTAAAATGTCTTCATATATTACCATTTGATCAAATAAATTTCTTACTTAGATAATGTATGTATTTTTTCTTTCATTCCTCTTACATGTATCTAGTTTGTTGGAATGCCATGCCCAAAGCTGAGGTTGTGGGGATTGGCCTGGTGCAGGTATTCTGAGCAGGCCAGCGGGGCAGGGCTCGTGGGTCCGTCTTGCCTAACTTCAAAGGTCCTGCCATCTTGGCTGCTTTGGCCATAAAAAAAAAATGCCCAGAAGGCAGCGTAGATAGTGTGGACTAGAGGCAGCAATGGAGAAGCCTTCAGAGTTTTACTGTTGGGACTTCGTGGACTTAAAGCTTTTTAGTCGCTGCATCTGAACATTCACTCCCTTCTAGTTTCATAAGATTCAACAATACAAGGAGTCACATGAAGGAGTCAGAAAACCTCCCTGGATCTGTTCTGTGGTGGAGGAGGGGGACAGTCTTTCTATTGTTTGAGAAACCCGCATTTTCTCCAATCCCTTATCCTAGGTATTGGAATGGAAACTCGACAGCCCATCTTTTGGCCTTGAGTAGCAAGTCCTTAGCATCTAACGCACTCGCCCTTGTCAGCCTCCAGGTTAGACCCAAATGGAAGAAGCATCTTACACTACGATGAGAGGAATTAATTCCGTCACTCAACAGACCATGTCGTAAATGACATGGTGAATTTTATGATGTCCTAAGCCTGATGTCCCAGTTTCCACCCCTGAACTTTGTGCTGAGCCAGCTTTTGACCAGTGTCCCCTTACCTAAGGCTGTTCTGTAAGAGCTGGGAGTTTCCACTGATGTCTACTTGGGGGTTTTCTGTGGACAGACATGGTTACAGCCCACCAGAAGATAAAGGTGACAGGACCTGGTTATTTGTGGGAGCAGAAGTGGTGGTGAGTGAGAGGGGCATGTCAGAGATTTCTGGCTTCTGGTACTGCTGGTCTGTCTCCGGCCAAGAACATGGCAGAGCACCAGGTTTGAGTGAAAAGCCTGAGTATGTTTTTTTCACGCCAAGTTCGAGGGGCCTTGAGAATAATGAAGAGATGTCAAGCAGGCAGTTGGATAAGTCAGTCTGGAACTCAGTGAAGGGATCTGGGCGGAAGAGACAGATTTCCAAGTTGAAGACGTCACTGAGTTTACCAGCCTCCCAATACATAAATATTTTTCTAGTTAAGGTTTTTTCTTCTCATTCCCTGACCCCCAAATGAATGAATGAACAAATAATAACAAATGAGTGAAGTTTTGATCTTTTATTTGGAAACGTGTTAACATTTGAAAGATCCGCATAAGTGAGCCAGTATTTTTTAAATGATCAAGGCAAGATGTTGTAAAGTCACACATGGATATAACGTCTCTTCCAAGAGCAAGCTAGACGGATGCAGCAGCACAAAACTGCCATTCACAGCGTTTCAGACTCCACATTGCAAACAGCCTGTAAGGAAGATTGTTCCTTTTCCACTCCCACTGCTTCACTTGAGTAACCTTAAAAAAAAAAAAAAGAAACTGTCAAGTATAGAGTTTTTGTTTGTAGTATCAAGAATAGCCACAGTCGGCCGGGTGTGGTACCTCACGCCTAGAATTCCAACACTTTGGGAGGCCAAGGTGGGTGGATCACTTAAGGCCAGAAATTCAAGACCAGCCTGGGAAACATGACAAAACCCTATCTCTACTAAATGTACAAAAATTATCCAGGCATGGTGGCATGCACCTATAATCCCAGCCACTCAGGAGAATCGCTGGTACCCAGGAGGCGGAAGTTGCAGCGAGCACTCCAGCCTGGGCGACAGAGCAAGACTCTGTCTCAAAAAAAAAAAAAAAAAAAGAATATCCACAGTTATCTCAAGATTATTAAAGTACTTGCTTTGTACTCCTCCCTTTTCCAAAACTGTGTGAGGCTGGATTTTCTTCATACACGTCAACCAAAACGATGTTACAATCTACTGAACGCAGAGCAGATGTGAAGATCCAGCTCTTCCATTAAGCCCTACTTCTAGAAGAATTGCAAAAGCGTAAAACAATGCCACTCTACACTTTTTGTTTTATAAAATAGTAATTTTTCAAGAAAAATATTCTTCCTGTTAACATGTAATGAGTTTTTTGTCATTTTCAAGTGGAATGCTACATGTCCTCATTCTCTAAGCACATCTCTTCTAGCCTCTGTGGCGTTCCCCTGGCTTCTGCGGTGGAACCTCACCCTGTTTCTCCACCTCTAGCCTCACATTTTCTAGTTGATCTTTGTGCTGCTATCAGAATAATCTGAAAATTTGCTAACAGACTTGAAAACCTTCTGATGGAGCTTCCTTTCCTGCAGAGAAAAGGCCACACTCTCTGCATGGCCACCAAGGCCCTTTCCATACCCAGGCACCTGCATCCAGCCAAGGCAGTGACTTCTCCATCCCTTGAACTCATCACACAGGAGCCCACTTCTGCCTGAAATGCCTGCACTTCTCCATCCAGTGGTGCTGCCAGGATAAAAACTCCCACACCTCTGTGGATCTGCTCTTCCCTCCTTTGCTGCCCTCTCTGGCCAAGAGTTTATGCCTACAATATGGCTGGTTGGATGGCAGCTGCCGTGGCAGGGATGTTGGCTTAGGTCTCCATGTCCCTTCAGATCACTGTTGAATCTAACGACGCTCTTTCACTTACCTCTTTGAACCCTCAACAGTACTGACATTGTGGGAGGGCAGGCACTGTGTCCCCTTTTTAGAAGGGAGAGAAGGAGGATACGGAGAAGGTATGTGACTAACCCAAGGTCACACTGTCAGCACGTCCCAAGCATATGTGGTCTGGGCACTTTCCTAGTTCTGCTTTACAACTCTAGTTCTTTTTTTCCTTTTTTTATTTTTAGAGACAGATTCTTGTTCTTTTGCCCAGGCTGGAGTGCAGTGGCATGATCACAGCTCACTGCAGCCTTGAACTCCCAGATTGAAGTGATCCTCCCAGATCAGCTTCTCTAACAGCTGATTAGCTTCTCTAATCAGCTTCTCTAACATGCATCACCATGCCTGTCTATTTTTTTTTTTTTTTTTTGTAAAGATGGGATCTCACTATGCTTCTCATGCTGTGTCTTGGACTCTGAGAAACTGACTTATTTTCTGTTTGTTCTACTCCCACTCTGTGCTTAGGCCTTGTTCTCATTCCAGTTCGGGGCCATGTTCACAGTTCCAGCCTCACCTATAGCAGCGTCCTCTTGGTTGCTCTACCAGTGGGTCTTGGATTTTGTGTTTTTTGCAGTTTGTTTGTTTGTTTTTGAGACAGGTTCTTGCTCAATTGCCCAGGCTAGAGTGCACTAGCGCGATCTCAGCTCACTGCAGCCTCTACCTGCCAGGCTCCAGTGATCCTCCCACCTCAGCCTCCCAAGTAGCTGGGACTACAGGCGTGTGCCACTATGCCTGGCTAAGTTGTGTATTTTTTGTTGAGATGGGGTCTCACCATGTTGCCCAGGTTGTTCTTAAACTCCTGAGCTCAAGTGATCCACCTGCCTTGGCCTCCCAAAGTGCTAGGATTACAGGTGTGAGCCACCATACCCAGCTGGATCTTGGATGTTAAACACTACGTTAATATTTTCTTGCTGTTCACTATAGACAGACATATCCCACTGACTTCCAAGTTCGCCCAGCTTTCTTCTTCATCCTGTCATGAGAAAATTCACCTCTTTCCCACTTTTAGTTGCATCTTTCTGGTTTTCTTCGTCTATTCGCTCATCCCAGCTGCCTTTAAGTTAAATGCTGCAGTGCTTCTCATTGCTGGGCCAGTGCACAGCACCTGCTCCCAGGAGGACACGGCACCTTGACTCGGGATTTTACCCGTCACTTCTTGAATGACAGGCCAACAGAACCAAAAGTGCTTTGAACTGAGCTAAACTATCTCACATCCGAGTCAATGGAAGTCCTACCACTTTAAAACAGCTCTTATAAGAAGGGACCTTTGAGGGAGAAGTGACAACAGCCATTTAATTCTTGATATTTCTCTGCAAACGACGAAAACGTACTGAGTTGTTCACAGCTGTTGATGACTACATTAGAATTACACCATTTGTGTAGAGACTGGCTGAGGCAAGACCTCAGAAGGAGCTCAGATGGGGGACAAACCTCAGGTTCAACCTTCCAACGGGCCAGCTGCACAGTGCAGAAAACAAAACTACAATTCACTCATCTGCTATGACATTACTTCTCTTAAAATTGCTTCTGTAGGCTGCATATGGTAACTCACGCCTGTAATCCCAGCGCTTTGGGAGATTGGGGCAGGGAGATTCCTTGAGCCCAGGAGTTCAAGACCAGCCTGGCTAATATGCCAAAACCCTATCTCTACAAAAAATACAAAAATAAGCCAAGTGTGGTAACACATGCCTGTAATCCCAGCTACTTGGGAGGCTGGGGTGGGAGGATTACTTGAGCCTGGGAGGCAGAGGTTGTCAGTGAGTTGAGATCATGCCACTGCACTCCAGTGCACTCTCGGCAACAGAGTGAGACCCTATCTCAAAAAAAAAAAAAGAAAAATTGCTTCTGTTGTCTTGAAGACCTCATTTTTTTCAGTGTGCCTCCCACTACTTTTGTTGTTCTCACCTGACCTCTTTTAACTTTTCTTATGAGTGTTTTGTTAGTAAGAACAACCAGGTGTAATGGGAGAGAGTGAGAACAGCCATGTACTGAGTGCCTATTATTTACCAGAGGCTGCATTTAAAATATACAATTCAGTATTTTCATAACGATTCTACAAGCTCGTTGTTATGATCATCACTTTGCAGAGGAGGGAAATGAAGCTCGAATAGATCGAGTTTACCCAGACAATTCAGCAAGTCACAAGGCCGGGCTTCCTCCTGGACCCCTCAGACTGAGGCCGGCCTGTCTATGGCCCTCTTTCTCTCCAGTGCCCCTGGAGGTTGAGTGTGAGGCCACCAGTGTGTCTGGTTCCCAGCTCCTCTCCTGACGTTATCAAGGAGTTTTCATGCTGATACATTCATTAGAAAAATGTAAGGCTATTTTTTGTAAATGTATTTATATACAGGGGCATTTTCTCTTTTTTCCTTTTTTTAATTTTTTTGATACGGAGTCTTGCTTCAGGCTGGAGTGTAGTGGTGCGGTCTCAGCTCACTGCAACCTCTGCCTCCCACGTTCAAGTGATTCTTCTGCCTCAGCCTCCAGAGTAGCTGGGACTACAGGCATGTGCCACCATGCCTGGCTAATTTTTGTATGTTTAGTAGAGACGGTGTTTCACCATGTTGGTCAAAATGGTCTAGATGTCTTGACCTCATGATCTGCCCACTTTGGCCTCCCAAAATACTAGGATTATAGGCGTGAGCCACTATGTCCAGCCAGAGGGGCATTTTCTTAGGAAAAAAGAAAAATGAAAATCTGACACTGGCCTTTAAAATTATCTACCAATTCCTGTGAAAAAAAATGGGGTCCTAGTTATATTTTGTCCCAAACTGATTTTTTATCTACATTGTTTACCTCCACTTCACTCATAGATCAAAGCGGCTGAAAAGCATAGGCCTGAAGAAGGCAGAGTCCTGCCCTGGACATGGCTTGAAGGTTGGACAGACGTGGTTCTGAGCACCAGCTCCAACAGCGTGATCTTAGGCAAACTGTGAAGCTTGCAGAGCCACTGTGTCCTCCCACGTACACGCGAACCTTTCCTGACACGTAGCTGGCACCCAGTACATGTTAGTCCTCCTCTTTCCCTTCTTCCTTTATCAGATCGAATCCTTAAGCCCTCTGGAATCTTGGCAGCCACAGTCCTTGTAAAGAGCCAGAGGATCAGAGCCAAGACCCACAAGACGGACAGGGCAGGGAATTATTACCAAGGCTCCTTCTGCTTACAGCAGAAATGGCTGGAGGCAGGGGCATCCCACACTCACGGCTGCAATCCCTCTGGATCTATTTGCCTGGGGCAGAGAG
>PVKV010022186.1:0-35875 GCA_004027835.1 Alouatta palliata | reverse complement strand
AACCCCGTCTCTACTAAAAATACAAAAATTAGCTGGGCATGGTGGCACGTGCCTGTAGTCCCAGCTACTCGGGAGGCTGAGGCAGGAGAATTGCTTGAACCCAGGAGGCGGAGGTTGCGGTGAGCCGAGATCGCGCCATTGCACTCCAGCCTGGGTAACAAGAGCGAAACTCCGTCTCAAAAAAAAAAAAAAAAGAAAAGAAAGTCAGGGATAAGACTAGGGCAATTTCAAGTGCCACTAGGTTTGCAGTTCTTATTGAGATTCAGTTGTGTTTTTTGAGCAAATGCTCCTAAGATTTCTGCAAGCTTTTGGTTAATTTTGGAAGTTCTAAAAAAGTTGATTCTGACCATTTTTTTTTTTTTTTTTGAGACGGAGTTTCGCTCTTGTTACCCAGGCTGGAGTGCAATGGCGCGATCTCGGCTCACTGCAACCTCCGCCTCCTTGGTTCCAGCAATTCTTCTGCCTCAGCCTCCCAAGTAGCTGGGACTACAGGCACACACCACCATGCCCAGCTAATTTTTGTATTTTTAGTAGAGACGGGGTTTCACCATGTTGACCAGGATGGTCTCGATCTCTTGACCTCGTGATCCACCCGCCTCGGCCTCCCAAAGTGCTGGATTACAGGCGTGAGCCACCGCGCCCGGCCGATTCTGACCATTTTTTTGTTGTTGTTGTTGCTGGTTTTCTTGTTGCTTTTATGGAAGAGAGGGTTTTTGGAAGCCCTTACTCCACCATATTCACTACCTGGCCATGCTCTATAGAAAGCACTTCTGTGGTGTCTCTTTAAACTTACAATGCTCATAACCTTTGGCCCAGCACATCAAGTGTTAGGAGTTTACCTTTTTTATATGGTTACACATTTGAATAAAAACTTTTCTTCAAGAATGCCCATTGTGGGAGTGCTTTTGGTTGGCAAAGACTGTAAAACACCTCGGTGTCTTTTGCTAGGGGATCTCTTACGTGTGTGACAGCCCACCTACCCAGCGGAATACCCTGCAGCTGCTGCAGAACATATGGAGTTGCCAGGAACTGAGGGGCTCTGGCCAGAGAGCTGCAGGTGTCTGGGGTAAGGGAAGATACTACAGGGGCGTCATTCTAAGCACCACTGATTAGAATGAAGAATACCCCTTCTTCAAGAGCCTGTGATTCTGGGAATGGCTAAGAAACTTCTGGAACATTTATGTCTACTCTAGGAATAGACATATGCACAGAAGCATGTGGTGGCACATGCCTGTAATCCCAGCTACTTACAGACTTGTGTATTCCTGGGCTGCCTCATTTCCATCTGATATCAGGTCCCTTTCCACAAGCCTAGAGTGTCACCCTCTCTGGCTTACGGGGATGGAAGCTGTGGGTCCTCCCCAGGGAGGTGGGGGTAGGACTCTCTGAGATGCATTGCTGCCCACATGCCTGCCATACCAGCCTGACCAGCCTCACTCTGATATCTTTCAGGGTCCCCCAGTATCTCCACTTGCTTAGATGCCCGAATGGCAGTCAGGGGCCCTGCTCGTCACAGACAGCCTCTCCTCTGCCCTGCAGCATGTTACACGGACCTGCCAAAAGAGGGGCTGGGGGAACCCATGGGAACCTCACAGCACCCTAGTGTCTTTGCAGAATTGCAGGACTGTATATGGACATGGGGCTGGGGCAGTGAAGGAGGAGGCTGGAGGAGGAACCCAGGCTTTCCCTACCAAACTTAAAATATGAGTAAACTGTCAAAAAGGGTAGTAGAGTTATCCAAAATACTGCAGGTTGGTGAAGTACACTGAGCAGCTGAAGGGTAGGAAGCCACACAATCTGCAACACCCTTGAAGGCAGGTCTCAATCTGCGAGGCTAACCCTCCTGAAGACAGAGCTCACTCTGTAGTGGCTAACCCTCCTGATGGCAGATCTCAACATGTGACGGCTAACCCCCCTCAAGGTGGGCCCCAATCGGTCATGGCTAGCTCATCTAAAGGCAGGTCTCAATCTGCCACTGCTAAACCCTCCTGATGGTGGAGCTCAATCTGTGATGGCTAATCCGCCTGAAGGCAGGTCTCAGGCACACTTGCGTTAGGCCCAGTCACCTTGGCCTGTGAGGCCCATTCCCCTGATGGGCAGATCAGGGGCTGCCCGGAGCCCAGATCCCTGCCCACGGGTACAATGGCTGGGTCTCCGTGTGCCTGTGCCTGAGTTTCTGCAGGTCAGACTTCTATTCCTTGTGGGAGAGGAGGCATCCCATGGCGGTCCTGGGACATTCAGGCAGAGAAGCTCTGTGGTCTAGGTTCTGGGGCCATGCTGGGAGGGTCCCTGGGACTAGGTCTGGGGCTAGGTGTCGTGGGGCCCCTGAGGAGGAGCAGCTGAGTTTGGGGATGAGCCAGGCATCCTGACATGAGTGTGTTTGGGCCTGGGCTTGGTTGGAACCCACACCTGCATTAGCCTAGTGCCTCTGATGAGCACAGCAGGGACTGGAGGGAGGAGGTGGAATTGGCTGGGAAATGGCAGATGCAGCTGCTCTTTCTAGAAATGCAGGTGAGAAGAAAAGAGAGATTGGGAGGCAGCTCAGGAGGGGCTGGGGTCAGGAAGACTGTATTTGTGGTCTGGAGAGGGCAGAGGCTGAGGGGATATGGAGGCAGGGAGGGGAGGGGAGGGGAGGAAGGGGAGAGTGGGAGTTACAGGCACAACAGTAGGGTCAGGGATCAACTCTGGGGCCTGGGCCCATGATGGCTGGGGGCTCCATTGGAGGGCAGGTGAAGCAGGGGAACAGACTAGGAGCCTCTGGGATCGGGAAGCTGGGAGGAGCCCCAGGAACCAGAGGGGCTGGGGACGAGTGCCGGTGCCAGCCAAATATGGGTGGAAACCAAGGGCCCAGGGAGACAGAGGCCTCTTTTTTTGCCTGGTGGCTCTAAGTCCCATAGATCAGGCTGGGCCTGAGACCCCCTCACAAGGCCACACTGGCTCTGAGATCCTCTCTAAGGCTAGTTTGGTCATGAGACCCCCTCAACCCCCAATAAGGCCAGGCTGGTCACAAGACCCCCTGCAAGGTTACTCTGGTTCCAAGACCCTCTATAAGGCCAGGCTGGTCCTAAGACCCCCTACAAGGTCAGCCTGGTCTTAAGACCCTCACAAGGTTAGGCTGGCCCCGAGACCTTCCCACAAGATCAGGCTGGCCCTGAGACCCTCCCACAAGACCAGGCTGGCCCTGAGACCCTCCCACAAGACCAGGCTGGCCCTGAGACCCTCCCACAAGGCCAGGCTGGCCCCTACGGTCCTAAGCCATTTCCCTGCCGTGTCCCATATATACCAGGGGATCTCAGGTGTGAGCTCTCGGGCAGGGTCTCCTCTGAGTCTCCCCTCTCCAGGAGCCTGTGAAGGGCACCAAGGGAGGGATGAGCCCTGAGTGGGCCACTGCTGCTCCAGCCTTAACTCTGTGCTGTTCCTTGAGGTGGGAACAGGGATGCCTCATGTCCTGGTTTTAGAAGAGCACGCACTGTGTTATGCTATGATGAAGCCATTCATAGTCATTGGAGAGAACTTGGGAAGCACTTGACAAGGCTAAATGGAGAGAATAGGAGGACGGAGGGTGTGAGAGACCTTGCCAATGCAGGGAGGCACCCTGATTAGCCTTTTGGTTTGTGGATACTTGTCTGTTTTATAGGCACAGGTGCAGACGTGCACACATGCACACTCACGTATGCTCATAGTAATGCACACATGCAAGTATGTATGTGCACACACACCCATGCCTGTGAACACACGCCAAAGCACACATGTTCATATGCACACCCGCACAGACACACATGGACACTCAAGCACATATGCACACAAGGTCACACACTTACACACGGATGCACGGTGCCCTGGATGATGCCTGCTGCCAGGGCTTTGCCCTGGGGAGGTGCTTGGGGACACCTGCTGTCCATTTCTCTCCTTTTCCATTTCTCTCCTTTTCCTGCCAGTGACCCTGAATTTTCCTTGACACTTAAGCTCGCACTCTGTATTACCTTTAACATCATTTTCTCAGATTTCACAGGTGCAAAGTGATGACTCAGGGCTTTAAGTTGCAAGCTTTTTGTCACCATGAAGCAGTTAGCTCCTGGCTGGGCCTGTGCTATTTCCATGTGCTTTCCCTCTTCTGTCTTTCTCACTGGGGTGTCAAGGATATTAACTGTGTCTCACTTTGTGCAGGTCTCTGCTCAGGTGATGGGATGGGTATCTAGAGCCGTGTGATGGGAGGGGTCCCTGTTGGTCATAACCTGCTTCATCTCGGGGAAGTCACTTCCTGGGCCCTTCCTTGGCCTTCACCTGTCCTGCCTGGGTGGCTTGCAGCCTACTCCCTTGTTGGGTCCCACAGCCCTGGGCATGATGCTGTGTCCCCACCCCATGCCTTGTGTCCCCTGATTCCTGGATGCGCTCCCCACTGTCCCTTGTGCATGTGTCAGGCTGGCACTCCGTGTAGAGTGGTCCCAGGCTCCCTTTTTAGCAAGTTCCCGGGCAGTGTGGTCAGATTTGAGAGCCCCATCTGGAGGAAGCCTCTTAGCCTGGCATTCCTGCCTTTCCCGGACTCCTGTGTTGCTGAAACCCTGGATGCTCTGAGTGTGACTGTGGAGGGTGGCCGAGACGCATGGACGTAGTACTCCAGGAAGAGCCTCAGGAAAGACTCTTGGACCCCTGGAGGCAGAAGAGGGTGTGAAAGGGCTAAATCCACCATGGTACCTTGATGCGCGTCTCAAAGGTGCCCGTGCGTGAGGGTGGAGGCTGTGACTCAGAGGACTAGGGAGAGGCATGCCCAGCGCTGTGGCCAGTGGGCTCCTGCCCAGATATGCCAGTGCCTGGAAGGATGCCGCCTTGTGCATCAGGAGGCTCAGCTGACCCTCTTCTCCCCTTCCTTCATGCCTTTTGCCTAAAGCCACGAGTGATTCAGTGCATGGAACGTTCTCCAAAAGGGAGCACTAATGTGCAGCCAGAGGGAAATTCTGGAAGGCTTAGGGGTTCCCCACTGACCCAGGGGACAGGGTCAGCTGCCAGACAAACTTCCCTGGAGCTTGTGGGTGTACTTGGGTGTGGGTTTGACTGGGGCCATCAGTGGCCTCTGCCTAGGGGTGCTGACCTGACCTGGAAGAGCCTGGAGAGGCCTCTGTGAAGACTGTGGCTGTGTGTGCGGGAGGCTTGAGTCTGGCAGACATCAGGCCTGAGCCTGGTGACAGCGCGAGCCCTCAAACCCCTGTGGATCCAGGGGCCGTCTGAGGAGCCTCTGGAGCTCACCCAGGGCTTGGTTCATTTTGCTTCATGTTTTGCCAGCACCCTTGTGTGGCATCATGGGCCCTGCTTCAGGCCCTGGAGAAAATAGGGATGTGCCATCACTCTCAGGGTTAGGACTGAAGCTCTTGGCCTGTGTGGTGTGGCTCAGTGAGGAGGTGGCATCAGCAGGGCAGGGTGGGGAGCCAAACCCTCTGTCCCTTGATCCCTTGCCTTTAACTCAAGCCCCTGTGGGCTGGGCCTTATCAGGGCCTCCGTAGGCACTGGTGTGGTCCTGGTCAGCCCCTGTGGGGCACTGGGCTCCTGCTTCTCTGTTCTGCAAGGTCTGTCACCTGCCTCAGACCACCTTCCATCCTCCAGAACCAGTGAACGCCTCTCACTCACCATTGCTTGACCCTTTAGGCTGTGCCTTTTAGAAGTGGGAGCAGGGTTTGCCCTGCCTCTGCCTTTGTTCTTGGGGGGATGGGCGGAGGGAGGCTCAGGCCCCTTCCTCCATGTCTCTTCTTCCCTCAGGTGTAGCCACACCTAGATGGGCCCTGAGGTGCCAGCAGCTTCTGCCTGTCCCAGCCCAGATGTTCTCTCTTACTTTTCTCTCCTTTGGTTTTCTTCAAGTGAATTGGAGCGTAACACACATCGAAACGTGCCTGAGCCAGAGCCACAGTGTGCACTTGGTAATTTTTCATAGGGTTACTCTGCGGGGACACCCAGATCCAGCTTCTCCAGCCCCTGCCCCAGGGCAGCATCCCAGGCCTCTGGGGGTGAGGGTGCCCTCACCAACTTGAGCTGGCTCCACGTGGGGCCAGCCTTAGACGCTCCTTGTTCCTGGTGTCCTTGGCTCCCTCCCCTTGCCTGTGGTTATCTGGGTGTGTTCTCCCTGATGGGAGCGTTCCGCTGAGTGATGCAAGCCACAGCTCGGCAGAAACCCAGTCCCCCGTGGGGGATTCCTGGGTCGTTTTCAGTTCGAAGCCCTTGTGAGGAGAGCTGGTGCAGACACTCCTGCGTGTGTCCTTTGCTGTGAGTCTAAGTGTTTCTGCCCGGCCTCCATCCAGGGTGGAATTTCTGGGCCTAGTGTGCTTGGTGTTCGTAGGCACGATCGGACCGTTTTCCCACCTGGCCATACCAGCTGACCCTGCCGCCACCAGCAGCTGAGAGTTTGGGTTGTGCCACCTCCTTGTCAGCACGTGGCATTTTCTGCCTTTTGATTGTAGCCATGCTGCTGTGTGTGCAGGGTGCCACACTGCAGCTTAGTGCCCTCCCCGGATGAGTCACAGAGCTGGGTGCTCTCTTACGCCTCTCACCCCTCAGATAAACTTCACTCGGTGAAATAGGTCTTCAAGTTCTTTGCCCATTTGTAAAAAATGGAGTCTTCTGACTTTTTTCATTTATGTGAGTTCTTTATATATTCTGAGTATAAGTCCTGTGTTGGATGTATACATCCATATCCTTATCCACACCTATGTTCTGTATCTGTCTACACACACACACACACACACACACACACACACACACACACACAGGTTCTGACTGCCTGTGTGCACAGACATGTTACAGTCACTGGGATGTAACAGTGAACAAAACAAAGATCCTGCCCTCATGGAGCTCACGTTCTCAGGAAAGCAGACAAACAAACCAGGAGGTAGAAAGGCTCTGCTGGACCCAGTAACCTTGAGGAAAATGTTCCATGGCAGGAGGGTGCTGGGGCAGAGGGTGGCATTGCAGTTATGTTAGTGAGAGGTGGCCTGTCGGGGCGGGGGAACACAGACACTGCAGAGCACACTACGCTCAGGGGGAGGGTGGACAGTGCCTGGCGAGGCTCAGCAGGGAGCACTGAGGTCTCTGATGGGGTCATTTGTTAGGAATCTGCCTTCATTGAGATTGAGGTGGGAGTCATGGAGCTTCTGACTCAGGTGCTATGACAGCCCCTCCGGCTGCTGTGTGGAGACAGCAAGGGTGGACCCTGAGAGGAGCCTTTGCAAGTGTAGTTCATTCTCACACTGCTATAAAGAGAGGCTTCAGCCGGGTGCGGTGGCTTATGCCTGTAATCGCAGCACTTTGGGAGGCCAAGGAGGGTAGATCACTTGGGGTCAGGAGTTTGAGACCAGCCTCGCCAACATGGCGAAACCCCGTCTGTACTAAAAATACAAAAATTAGCCAGGCATGGTGGCGTGCACCTAAAATCCCAGCTACTCAGGAGGCTGAGGCAGGAGAATCACTTAAACCCAGGTGGTGGAGGTTGCAGTGAGCTGAGATTGTGTCACTGCACTTCCAGCCTGGGCGATAGAACAAGACTCTGTCTCAAAAAAAAAAAAAAAAAAAGGTCTGAGACTGGGTAATTTGTAAAGAAAAAAGAGGTTGACCAGGTGCGGTGGCTCACACCTGTAATCCCAGCACTTTGGGAGGCCAAGGCAGGTGGATCATTTGGTCAGGAGTTCAAGACTAGCCTGGCCTCGAACTTCTCGAACTTAGTTTGAGTAGAGATGGTGAAACTCCATCTCTACTAAAAATACAAAAATTAGCTGGGCGCAGTGGCGGGCACCTGTAATCCGAGCTACTTGGGAGGCTAAGGCAGGAGAATCACTTGAACCTGGGGGCAGAGGTTGCAGTGAGCTGAGATCATGCCATCACACTCTAGCCTAGGTGACAGAGCAAGACTGCTTCTCAAAAAAAAAAAAAAAAAAAAAAAGAAAAGAAAAAGAAAAGAGGTTTAATTGGCTCACGGCTCTGCAGGCTGTACAGGAAGTGTGGCAGCATCTGCTTCTGGGGAGGCTTAGGGAGCTTTCACTCAAGGAGCAGGCATCTCACATGGCAGGAGTAGGAGCAGGAGAGAGAAGGGGGAGGTGCCCCACACTTTCAAACAGTCCAATCCCTCCAGAACTCACTCACTCACTCTCAGGAGAACAGCACTGAGGGGATGATGCCAATCCATTTATGAGAACTCCACCCCCGTGATCCAATCACCTCCCGCCAGGCCCATCTCCAACACTGGGGATTACAGTTGAACATCGGATTTAGGTGGGGACACAACACAAATCATATCAGCAAGAGTCCAGCCTCCTGCCCTGGGTCCCTCATCCCAGGACCTTGGCAGCTCGCCTGCTCCTCCATCCTTGGTGCAGCCTCTCATGGTCAGAGGCAGCGCTGTTCCAGGCCTTGTGCTGGGCCCCCAGGGGAGGCATCCAGAGGAAGCACCTCTTCCTGTGTCTGGTCTCCCCAAAGGCCCAGCAGATGGCCGCTGGCCCCACTACAACTGGCTTATTCTCTGCTTTCTGAGGTGGCGGTGGGATTCTGCCTCAGGCCCTGCCGGCCCTCTCTATTAGCACAGCCTCAGCCCCAGTTGCAGGCATGTGAGCAGTACACCTGGCAGGGCTCAGCCCCCGCACAGCAGCCTCCTCTCGTCCTCAGGCACCAGGAAGGATGTGGGTCAGGTCACACTGAGGTCACACTGGCAGGCAAAGGAGACAGCACACTGTCCGTGTCAGCCAGAGACAGCGGGCAGAGGGCTCCATTCCTCCTGGGGAAGTGTCTGCCTTATTGAGGTCCTTGGGTGACGATGGTGCAATCTGGGATAAGCATGATACGAAGTGGCCCTGTGACTGCAGAAGAAGGCAAGTGAGGCTGCCCACCCATCTGCCACCTCCTCTAAAGTGTCACATTCAGAGAGGCAGAGGGGATGTTCTGGGGTCAGGAGGCAGCAGGGCCAACTGCTCACAGGGATTTCCCCTGAAGGGCCACGGGACAGGGCTGAGGAAGGCAGGGGGCAGGTGCCTGGAAGGCTTCCCCAGGGGCAAGACACAAGGTTTCACCCTCTTGATGCTCTCTGCGGAACCGCCTAAAGGGATTGGTGGCCCCGCAGGCCCAGACCATCCTGATGCTGCCAGACCACCTTCCGAGGCCACCGTGAGCTTTGCATCTTCTGGCTGGCCTGAAACAAGACGCAGAAGCAGCAGGGAAAGAGGACGTTGTGAAAGCTGGGGAGCCGCTGTGCCGTTTCTGCCTGGTTGCCTGGTGCTCCCCGCACTGCCCACCCACGGGTGCTGTGTACCACGCAGTCATGCATAGTGCATGCTCTGAGCAGTGGGAAGTGGTTCCAGGCCAGACCAGCACTTGTTGGTAGAGAGGAGCGGGTGGGAGGCAGTGCTCTGGGAGAAGGACTCCTGTCTCCTGGCCCTCGAGCTGGCTTGAGGGAGGCCAGTGAATGGACCTAGCACAGCCCCCACTTTCTGAAGACAGAGACAACTGCCAATCGAGCCAGCCTGGTAGCTACTCTTGCTACTGGTAAGCTAGCAGGCAAACAAGCTGGGAGGTAGAGGGCCTCTGGCAAGGCCTGGGCAAGAGCCATGGGGGTGGAGGTGGGGTGGGGGTATGGGAGTCCCGGAGTGGCCGGATGTGGTCAGGGTCACGACTGTCCATGCAGCCGGTGGCTTGCGAGCTCTCTGGGGTTGTCAGAGCCTCTCTGTGCGGTTCAAGCTGAGCATACCCAGCTCCTCCCTAGCGGCCGCCCCGGCCAGCTCTATCTGCTCCAGAGCCAGACCCGGCCTCTCACCCAGCTCAGGCTCTGGGCGCTCAAATCCAGACCCCCAGAGAGGGTGCTCTTCGGCTCTGCACGTCTCTCCTGTCCACATCCTCCAAGTGACTGGGGTCCACCGCAGGAACGCTCTGAGGGGAAGCGCCGTCACCTGACAGATTCCTTCTGAGGGCGGGAGGAGCCTCACTGTGCCAAGTGCCCGGCCCACCCCTCGCCTTGGCTCAGATCAGCCCTCCCACAAAAGCAGCTGCCGTGTCCCCCGCGTTCCAAGGAAATGGAAGGACAGGGACTTCTGTGCTACGCCTGCCTCAGACCAGAGCTGTGTGGAGTGAGAGCCCCGTCATGGGAGGCATTCAAGCCGAACGCTGGCGGAGCGCCTGCTGTAGTTCCGTAGTGGACGCCTACCATCAGGTGAGGCCGGGGCGGGGTAAGAGGCTTCCCCACTCCGCGCCGAGCCCCGACCTGCGCCGAGCCCGCTCGCTGTCTCCGTGCGCCAGCACCGGCCCCCGGCGCAGCCGCCCCCGGAGCCCCGCCCAGCTCCATACCCCGGCACCTACAGCTCCCCCAAACCTAGCGCCAGGCGCGCTCCCCGGTGCAGGCGGCGTCCCCAGACTGCGCTCCAGGCCGCCCCTCCGCTCCACGTCCCCGCCCCCTCGCCACGCTGCACTACTGGCCTCGCCCCGTTCCTGGCTCGCCTCGCCGACCCTCGGCCCCGCCTGGACCTCACTGTCCTCCTCCCAGCCCCCGGCCCCCAGTGTCCCTGGTCCTGCCCCTCTGGCGGGGGCGCCCAGCGGCCGGGGCTGGCGCGGGAGCCGGCGCTTGCTCCGCTCGGGGACAGAGGAGCCGCCGCTCGCGAGACGCCGGCCGGGGCAATACGACGAAGGGAGCAGGCGGCCAGGATGTTCCTGGAGCCCCAGGTAGGGCTGCGGCGGGCGCGGGTGCGGGGCTGTGGGGCAGGGTTCTGGCGCCGCTGGTCTCAGGAGGGATGCGACGGTCCCCAGCATCCCGACTCGGCTGGAGGGACCCCGCCCTTGGAACCCGCGCGCCTCCCTCTGTGCGTCTCCACTGGAGCACATGCTGCCTGGTGGGCGGTGCCCAGTCTGCACCTGCCCCTGCACCTTCCCCTGCCCCTCGCGGCGCGACCCGCTAACGCTGGGGACCGTAGAAGGCACAGCGGCTCCTGCAAGCCTGGAAGGGGCGCCCCAGCAGCAGGCGCCGGAGGGGGCTGCCCGGGACGGGCACCTTTGGGCTTGTAGGAGCTCGGACCACGTGAGGGGCGCAGAACCACCTGTTACTCTCAGGAGAATGTGCCGGGTGAGGGGTGGTCCGCGGTGCGTGATCTGTGTGAGGTGCCGGCGGGGGAGGGCTGCAGAATAGCGGGAGCGTTTATTCACCGCGCACGGGAGTTAGCACGGCCGTGCCTGTGCCTTGTGAGCCCCATGCGCGCCTGTGTGTTTAGGGAGAGTGGAGCCCAGCATGGGGCTTTCAGGAGTGTGTGCTTCCTGGGCGAGGGCGCTGTAAGGAGCAGGTGGAGAACTGGCCCTGGAGAGGACCTGAGCGTGGGGCACTGGCATTTCCCGCGCTGTTTATGGAGACCCACCCCCAGAGGCGCAGGCCAATGTGATTCGGTACGGCAGCCCCCCAACCCAGGGTTCTCAGCGCCCACAGCGTGGAGCTGAGCCCTGGCCAGCCCTGGCCGCATGAAAGATGCGGGACTCGTGTCCCTTCATTCCTTCACTTACTCAACACGCATTTATTGGGCCCCTGCTGTGTGCGGGTGCTGCGGTTCAGCAGGAAACCAAACACCACAGTTCCTGTCCTCACAGAGCCCACACAGGAGAGAAACAAGCACAGTCGGTAGGTAAAATGGGCCGAGTGCCAGGTAGTGTTGAGGGCTAGAGAAAAAGCAATGTAGGAGAGGAGCAGGGCCTGTCAGGAGTGCATCCGTGAGGGTAGTTCAGGTCATTCTGCAGTGTCAGAGCAGCCCCCAAGTCCCTCGGCTCACAACACGGCCCAGTTTCCATTCACTGGTGTCCTGGTGGGTTGGCCGGGCCCTGCTCCAGGCCACTCTCCTTCAGGGATCCAGGCCTATCGGGTCACGTGGTAGGGGAGCGGGGAGGGCCCTGCACCGGTATTTAAGTGTCCCAGTGGGAGTGATTGGGCTGCAGTGGGAGGTGGCAGAGCAGGGTGTGCTTCCCCTGGAGCTGCCAGGGCACCGCTGGCTGCTGCTGGGAGGGGCGAAGCCAGCAGGGGGCCACCCCAATGGTCCAGGAGACGAATGAGAGGCTCAGCCTAGGGAGATGGCAGAGGAGGAGAAGGAGGGAAGGACTGATTCTTGGGGTATTCTTAAGGCTGTTGTCATGGAGGTGGGGAGGGGTCAGGCTGGCTCGGGAAGGAGGGTGTTGTCCTTAGAGGTGGGCAAGATGACGGGTGCAGTAGGTGGGAGCGGGGTCAGTTCGATACCCCCTTACCCGGGAGATGTTGCCTGGCAGGGGCGTGGGCAGTCCAGGGTTCAGGGAGAGGTCTGGGCTGCATGTGCTAGTGCAGAGCCTGGCTTGCTCCGCCCTGCAGGCCCCTTGCTGCGCTGCCTCCTGGTCACACTGCCCATACCTGCACCTGCTGGCTCAGGACAGCACAGCCCTGGACCTCAGCCTGCTGAGGCCCAAAGCCCATCTTGCTGGGCCTGCTAGCTTGAGCTACCTTCTGGGAGCTCCCCCAGGAGAGGTGGGATGAGGACTCTAGCCCTCAGCGGGGCATGGGACAGGGGAAGGAGAGTAGAGTCATGGCCTCTTACGTTAGCCTGCCCTCTGTTTGCGTTGCAGGTCCAGGCCTGGCCAGGATACAGGGGGCACTGGGGACAGCACCACCCAGGGTCACATACTCATGGACACATGGGCTGCAACAGCGCGGTCTGTGGGGGGCCAGGGAGTCAGGAAGGGCTGCCTGGGGGAGAGCGTCTCACACTGGCTTTGGTGGGATTCGTGAGGATTGACTTAGTGCAGGGGGAGCTGCCTGCATCCCTCATACCTCTGGGCCCTTGGGCCTCATCCTCCAGGGAACTACTGGTGAGTGACCAGAATAAATCAACCTGTGATGTCAATCTCCCTTTTCCCCCTTAACCCACTGGAAGACCCCTGGTTATCCTTGGAAGCTGATCTCAGAATCACCTCCTCCATGAAGCCCCCCCTGACTACTTTCTACAGAGTTAGTTCGCCACCCTTGCTCCCCACCCCACAACACCTCACATAGATCCCCAATCCTGAGGAGATTATGCCAGGCCATGGAGTTGTGTCTGTCTCCCCGTTCTGAGTGTGTGGGATAGGCCAGAGGGCCTCAAGGGATGCTGACTTGACTAAACAAGTTCCAGAAGGAAGGAACAAAGATGAGGTTGGGAGGTGGCCTGTACAGACTCTCTACTTCTTGTTTTACACCTGGGGAAACTAGGCCCAGGGTGCTGTAGCTTGCCTGAGGTCAGCCAGGAGGCCCGGGGTCAGAGCTGGCTCTGGGGCCCAGAGGCCTCCTCTGAGTGGGTTCTGGGCTGCCTGGGTTCCTGTGGGTTTCAGGACAAGGGGAGTTCAGAGGCAGATGAGACACAAGGCCTGGGGGCTCCTGAGGGAACCTGATGACAGTCAGGTGGGAGCCTATGGTTGGCATGGGTCTTGGAGGAGGAGAGCAGCCAAGACCCCCCAGCTCCTCTGTCTTCTGGCCCCTGCTGCTAGCTGGGCCCTGGCCCTGTGGCCCCTGGCACCACTGGCCCAGTGGGGTTTTGTTGGCAAAGCTGGTGTTCTGCAGTCTCAGCCTTGGGGAATAACCCCACCCCCGACCCTGTCACCGCCCACACTCACCTTCCAGGCAAGGACCCAGCCCCTGACATTTTCCAAATGTCACTGTGACTGCCACCAGCCACCTCTTCCGGGCTTTGGGCTGGTAAGTGTGCGTCAGAGCACTGCCTTCCTCCCCTTCCCCAAACCCGAGTGAGGAGGCTGAGCCTTCAACTCTGGCCCCAACCTGAGTATAACTTCCCTGGGAGCCTCCCTGGGGCTACATACAACAGATGTCTTTAGAACAGGGACTGGAATGTTCCTAGAGTGCCCAGCCTGAGGGGGCAGTGGTATGGTGTTTTGGGTGGGTGACCATGAAAGGTGGCTTCCGGGTAGCTGAGCTGGTTGGCAGAGCAGACCTACTGGGGACATTGTGTTCCTGGGTGATGGTAGTGGAGCTTACAGAGCTGAGAGATCCCTGGAGAGAGATACACACACACACACACACACACACACACACACACACACGCACACACACACAGGCACAGAGAGACACCCACACAGACAAAGAGAGACATGCAGGTATATACACAGACACATGCAGAGACACAGACACATAGAGAGACACAGAGACCCCCCAACACACACAAACACAGAGACACACACACATACACTCACTAACACAGAGAAACACAGACACACAGACACAGAGAGACTCATACATACACACATACTAACACAGAGAAACACAGACACACACAAAGACACACACAGACATACACAGGGACACACACAGACACACACACTAACAGAGAAACACACACATAGACACAGAGACACACAGACACACCTCCTCCGACTGCCACTGGTGTGGGCATCCCCATACCAGCTTCACACAGACTTATGTGCAAACACCTGTGCCCAGGGGAGGTAGATAGGTAAGCTATTGATTTTTTTCAAAAATTTATGTTAGGTAATTGATTATTGAACTCTTATTAGTTTCAACAGATTTTTAGTTTGGCTTCCTGAAAAACCCAAGAAATTAATCATATTACTTGCACATAAGGAACAGTCAACTTGATTTCTAATGCATCTTAGGTTTCTTATCTTAATGTGTTTTCTGAAAGGTGCAAAGTAACATTAAATAACAGCAGCTGTCCTTGGCTTGATCTTCATTTCAATGAGGAGGCCTCTCATGTTTCACTAAGTCTGAAATTGGGCCGATATTTCCAATAGGTGCTCGTCGTCATGGACAGTATGCTAGAATCCTACATTAACTGCCAAGAGTGAACACCAGAAATGGATATTCAGTTTCCTCAAAGGCTTTCCTGTATCTAGCAAAATCATCAAATGCCTTTCCTCCTTGGACCTATTAATGTGTTGACTTATTAACTCTTCTGAGCTAAATCATCCTCTTGTTCCTGGAATAAAGCCCACTGGGTCAGGCTCTATTGTGCTTAAAAATGCTGCTGAGTTCATTTTACTGATGTGTTGCTATGTTGTTGAAGGTATTTTTCATCTATTTTCAGAGGTAAGAATTTATACATACTTTTCTACTAGGAGACATATTTGTCACATTTATAAATCATGCTATTTTAGTATTATAAAATGACTAGGAAGGCTTTTCAATATGAATTGTGTAGTTGAAATACTTTAAATATCATATAAAATTATCTTATCCTCAAAGGCTTGAAATAATTCAGTTTAGAATCTCTTTCAGCCAGGGCTTCCTTTTATTTTTTTCCAAGGCTTAGTTGGCTGTCAACTTAATTTGTACTATGGTTATTGGTCTTTTTGGCTTCTAAACATTTTTAGTAAACTTTTGGTTATTTATACTTTCTAATATAAGTAACCATTCAAAGTGCTTTCAGGTCATTTACCACAGATTTAGGTAGCTGTTTCTTTTAAACTTTCTACTATGTATCTGTAGTTAGATTCCCTTTTTCATGCCTAATGTATTTTTTATGTCCTCCCTTTCTTCCTTCTTCTTTCCCTTTCTCTCTTTCCTTTTTTTAAAAAATTTTATAATTTTTTTAAAGAAATAGAGACAGGGTTTCACTATAGCCTCCCAAAGTGCTGGGATTACAGGCGCGAGCCAGGGTACCTGGCCCCTCCCTCTCTTCCTTCCTTCCTTTTGTTGGTTAGAATTGCAAGAGGGTTATTATCCTTGAAATCTGTTTTCAAAGAATCCGCTCTTTGAAGTTAATAAGCAGCTCTACTCTCTTTTTCTGATTAAGTCCTCTAATTTGCCTTTGAACAGTTTCTTTTTCCAGTTTGTTTTGCTGTCTGTTTTGTTGAGAAGCTCTTTTGAATCAAGTGCTTAGTGCTTACTTCAATATATTATTGAAGTCTATGAATTTTTCTCTGAGTGCAGCCTTGGCCGTATCAAGTTCGATACAGAGTTTTTCTGTAAAGGTTATTTTTTTTTTCTGACATCTGTAATTGGAGTTTGAATCTTTAACACAGACTTGATTTAGGGGAGTTTTTTTATGAAGTGGGTACATTTTTTGGCTTATCGTTTATATATTAATATCCAACTATATTACGTTGTGCTCACGTCCTTCTCTCACCTGCGCACTTCTGTCTCAGGACTTTACTGGGTTTCATTGGTGGTATAATGTATGACCATGTGGCTGGAGACTATGGACAGTAGAATGTGCCTTTCTGTTTCTAGACACAGTTTTTCACATATCTTGGTCCCCCGTCCTGAGAGCGCGCACAGCATTATTTTCATCCCTTGGGCATCTACCACTTGCTGGGAACTGTGGCGGTTTCCATGTGTGTCTCCAGCATGAAGAGGTGCTCACTGTATTTCCTGGGCATAGCTTTATGTTCTTGGGAGTTTACCTCTAATAGGGTTAGAAAAGAAAAATCCATTAAGTGTCTCTCCTACTCTCCTCTCTCAGCCGTTCAGCACAACATTCTGACACCAGCTGGATGCCCTATAATTCAATTTGGACAATATTGGAGGCACAGTCAGATCCCCACAGGTTGAGAGCTCGGTCCCACAAGGCTGTCCCTCCCTCGGCTTCACGTGTCAGTCACAAGTCTCAGGCTGTGGCTTTTTCTGACCCACCCAGCAAATCAACGCTCTTGGTACTCCCTTCTCAGACGCAATGAATTTGCTTGAGCAGCTCACATAATTCAGGGAAGTACTTGCTTCCATTTACCCACTTACTCTACAGGGTTTTACTGTGGTCACAGATCAGAGGAAGAGATGCTCAGGGCAAGGCATGTGAGAAAGGGTGTAGAGTCTCCCTGCCCTCTCAGGCGCTACCCTCCCACTCTCTCTACCTGTTTGCCTACCCAGAAGCTCTGAACCTGCTCTTTTTGGGATTTTGTGGGGGTCTCATTACGGGGGCATGGCTGACTGCATCACTGGCCATTGGTGATGGACTCAACCTTCAGCCTCTCTCCCCTCCCTAGAGCTGGTGGTGGGAGTGAAAGTCACCACCCTCTCATCACATGGTTTGGTCCGCTGACAACCAGCCCTTAGCCAGGCTGTCCAGTAGTCCATCAGCACACAGATGACACTTACCACTTTTGGAGATTCTGAGAATGTTAGGAGGGTGTACTGGGAAAGAAGACAGTGTCATGTGCCACATAGTGGTCCTGTGAGATTCGTAATACGGCATTGTCACTGTGCCTTTTCTATGCTTAGCTGTACAAATCCTTACATTGTGTTACAATTGCCTCCAGTATTCAGTGCGGTGACGCACTGTGCAGGTTGGTAACCCAGGAGCAACAGGCTGTACCACAGAGCCTGGGTGTGTAGTGGGCTGTGCCACCCGTGGGAGCTCTCTGCTCCCACAGCCATCTGGACCAAGTAAGTCACTCTGTGGGGTTTGCACAAGGAAATCGCCTAACAACGAATTTCTGTGGGGGCTGGAATCCAGCTGCCCAGCATGGGCCCCTTGGATCCCGGCCTGATTACCCTCACCCCACCCCACTGTCCTGCGCTTACAGCGCAGCCCGCCCATGCAGCAGGGGCAGCTCCTCCTGGGTCAGGCCCTGTCCATCCGGCAGGCCTGGCTGGCTCCCCCTGCTGTCACCTCACACCGTTCTGCCTCTGCCTAGCCCTGCGCTGATGGTCCCGGGTGGTGTGTCAGATCACGGTGGTCACACAGGGTTCCAATCCCAGCTCCACCACTTTCTGAGACTGATGCTGGTGACTGAGGCCCTTTGGGCCTCTGTTTCTTCATCTGGAGAAGGGGGAGCAGTGGGAGAGCTGCCCTGGGGAGGCGTGGAGGCGGCTGTGTCTGGCTCAGGTTTGAATCAGCCTAGTGGCACTAACTGATGTGGGGAAGTTTCAGAATGACTCAGTAGCCAATTAAATGCTTACAAATTCACGGTTTATTGGGTCACTTTCACACACCAACAATCATGCAAATATATTCCACACACCCAGGCAGTCATAAGAGAGGCAAGAGCGAGCCACTGTGTGGGGGGGAGGGAGAGACCAGCTGCTGACTGCCCAAGGTCCAGATTCCCTCAGAGCAGAGGGAGCACAGACCCCCAGGTGGAGAGATGGGCCCAGTGCTCTTCTCCCAGCAGGGCGTCTGGTGGCCTCCAATGGAAAAGAGGCCTCAGAGTTCTCGAGGGCAGAGCTTCTGCAGGCGTCTCGGTCATGAGCAACTTCTTTGTGTTTATGGCCCTCGCAGGAGTGTCCCCAGCCATCATCTTCAGTTGCCTTTTGGCATGACTTTCTTGTTGAGTCTCAGGGGTGCCTGACCACAGCAGATATCATCTGATCACTGCAGTCCACCACACCTATGCTTATCGCTCTGAGGGCAACTTCACTTGAAGCTGAGGTACTTGTCATAAGTGACTCCATATATATATATAATTTTTTAAGACAGCGTCTCGCTCTGTCACCCAGACTGGAGTGTAGTGGCACAATCTCAACTCACTGCGAACTCCACCTCCCAGGTTCAAGCAATTCTCATGCCTCAGCCTCCAGAGTAGCTGAGAGTACCGGTGTATACCACCATGCCTGGCTAATTTTTTGTACTTTTAATAGAAACGGGGTTTCACCATGTTGGTCAGGCTAGGCTTGAACTCCTGACCTCAAAAGATCCACCTGCCTCAGCCTCCTAAAGTGCTGGGATTATAGGAGTGAGCCACTACACTCGGTGAGATGGGGTCTTGGTTTGCTGCCCAGGCTCTGTCACCCAGGGGTGCAGTGGTATGATCTTGGCCAACTGTATCCTTTACCTCCTGGGCCCAAGCAATCCCCCTACCTCAGCCTCGAGACTAGCTAGGACTACGGGTGTATGCCACTGCCCCTTAATTTTTTTTGTAGAGACAGGGATCTCCCTCTGTCTCTACAAAAGGCTGGTCTACCAAAAGACCAGGCTGGTCTTGAACTCCTAGGCTCAAGCGATCCTCCCAGCCTGGCTTCCTAAAGTGTTGGGATTACAGGTGTGAGCCACTGTGCCTGGCTGTCCACTTTGAGACCCTAAGGATCACAACACATGATTACAGGTTTTTGGTACTGGTCCTCTCGGGACTGGCCAGTGTCTAACCACCAGTTACAGGCCCCCAGGGCCAGGGGACACACAGCAGGTGACAGGAGACCTGCCTCTGTCCACGGCACGGAGGTGGCAGTCAGGATGTGTGTCCGCATGCTGTTTCCCAGAGGCTGCCAAGCTGAGCAAGCTCATGGCTCTGTGACCCAGCAGGGAGCTAGGTGCTCCCTGCCCCCACCCCCGTGACTGGCCCAGAGAGAGCTCCCTGCTCCCACAGCCATCCGCCAAGAGGACGACAATTCAAGCGAGGGAAATGGATTTTTATTTGTTTTGAAACACAAAGGAAAAATCTTTGCTCAGCCTAATTGATGTCATTTAAAAGCAAAAGAATCATTGGTCCTTATTCCATATCCCAGCACCCCAGGTGGCTCCAGAGGATGGAAGCTGCGGCTCATCCAGGGGACAGGCCTGCCTGCAGCCTGCGCGGCTGGCCATTCGTCCCTGCCTCTGGAGGCCCTCAGCCCCGACCCTGACCGCTCGCTGTCCCTCTCACTTGGCCATGGGCTGCTGCTTCGGGGCTGACTCCAGGGCTGCCTGGATGTGGGCAGTGTGCCCAGGTGCGCCTGGGCAGTACAGGATGCTGGTGCCTTCCTACTAAAGCTGGCAGGCACCGTGGTCTGTCTTGCATCGTCGGTGGACACCCCATCTAGGTCGGGGACCCCAGAGGGGTAATTTCACTTGGTGTGGAATCTGTACCCTGCCTCCCAGCCCCTCTCTCTGTGGTACCTTGGGGGTCTTCCTGGAAAGGACAGAACTGGCTGTCAAGGTTGCCCAAGTTTGCACATGACCCCGTCCAAGCCTATACCCAGCTCCGTGCCTGGAGGCCCAGAGCTGCCCACCCATCTGCAGGAGGCTCTTGTTACCCCTCCAGAAGCCGATGGCATTGACCCAAGAGGGAGTGAGGCCAAGGGAAGGGTGAAGCAGGGCCCCCCAGGCGGCTGAGTGGGAGGCCAGGCTGCCAGCGCCCGCCTGGAAAGGGCAGGGATTCTCTGAAGTCCCACCTGCTGCATCCGTGGGCCTCTTGAGTCTCAAGAATGGAATGGTTCTTGGTGGACAATGACGTTCTGTGCCCTGAGCAGCCCCCAGAAGAAGCTGACTGGACAAAAAGGGAAAAAGGAGAAGCAGAAACCCAGACTGGGCAGAATTTGAGGAGCGTGAAGAGGAGACGGCTAGATTCCTTCAGTCAATTCAAATTGTATTGGGTAATAGAAGGGAATTCAGAAGGAAAAAATGAATCATGTGTCTGTAACAAAGCTTTAATTATCTGTGTCGCGCCCGTGGCCAGGCCTCTGGAGCAGGCGCCCTTCGAGGCCCTGTTGCACTGGTTCCCATGGCAGCCGCCTCCTTGTTGGAGTCCGGCCTGCGGCCCTTGGCCAGGCCCTGGGATTGCCCTAGCCGGTTCAGAAGGTTCCCCACGGTAAATCCGGCCCTTCTTCACAGCACTTGAAGTTTGGCTTATGTGAAAGTGTGGCCCTGCCCTCTGCTGCCTGACGCCTGCCTGTCCTGGAGGATGGAGAGGCGGGGGCTGCAGGGAGCTCCCTGCCCTGCTGCAGGGATGGGGACATCATGGGCTCCCAAGGACTGCACTTCTGCAGAGGACACAGGGGTTGAGAGAGAGGAGGGTGAGGACTGGAGAAGCAGACCTGCAGGGGAGTGTCATCCCCGACGCCCCTCACCCTTAGGCCAGAGCCAGCTCTGAATCCCCCATGCCTGGGACAGGACAGTGCAACCAGGTCAATGGGTCCACCTGCCTAAAAGCAGGAGGTAGCTTCTCCTCACTCTCTGCTGTCTGCAGCAGGTGGACTGACTGTCCCGGGCATGGGAGGTGAGAGGGACTCATAGGTGGGATGAGGGAGCGGGCGGCACCAGACCCCAAGAGGTGTGTGTCTAGGGAGGCAGCTGGGTAACCTATAGGATCGCTAATGCTCTGCAGTGCCGAGGCCATCAGAACCCACCAGGCACTGCGCCTGTCCTGAGCTTCGTGGCTTCACTTAGTGTTCATGGTCTTCTGGGAAGCAGGTGCTAGAGGTGGCTTCTCACAGAGGAGGGCGCTGGCTCCCAGCTGGGGTGAGGCCCACTCGCTTCCTGCTGGATGTCCAGCCCATGCCTTGATCCAGCCTGGGCCTGCAGCCGGCCCCTGCCCATCTGCTGTGCATGGCCTCAGTAGATGGGACAAGGGCTCCCTGGAGTTAAGGGAGACGTGTTTCAGCTCAGTCAGGATGGTCTGACAGCTGGGGCTCGGGGATGGGGAGGACAGGGGTATTTGAGTGTAGGCTGGGCGGCTGGGGAGGGCCCTTCCTGCCCTGGGTAGGGAGTAGGAGGTAGATGCATCCAGGTTGGAGGAAGGGGCTCTGATGTCTCCCACCTGCTGTCAAGGGCAGGCCTGGAGCCAACCTGGGCAGAATCAGGGTGTGGCTTCTAGAGTCCTGGCTCTAGTCCCTCTAGCAGGCACTAGAATCTCAGAAATGATGGAGACTAAGCCTGAGACTCTCCCAGGCAGGTGTCACTTGCCTGCGCATGGTGGATAGATGACATCCAGAGGGGCTGGGCAGTGGCTGGTCACCCGGCCTTCTTCCACAGAGCCAGGAGGGCAGAGGTGTGGTGGGGACGGAGGCGCTGAGGCAAGTCTCCCTGCGCCTGGGACTGCAGCACCAGCGTGGAGAAAGCATGATAGGCCTGGCATGGGAAGAGGGAGCATAAATGAGGGACACAGGTTGCCAGGACAGGGGTGTTAGAGAAGTGGGAGCAAAGAGGGATGGGAGGGGCGGGAGCTGTCTGGGGTGGGCACCCCTCCTCTCAGCTTCACACAGGTCTTCCTACCTCGGCGCCCGCAGGGCTGGGTCCTAGCATGCTCCGCCAGCCAAGAGTGCAGCAGCCCCACTGTCCCTGCGGGCCATCAGCCCCTCCTGAGGCTCTCCCCGCCTGGAATCCCCTGCCAGTGAGTGACATCAGGAGGTGGGAGTGGCCCCTACCTCATCTCTCCCCCTCCACCAGTGCCTCTCAGTACAGGTGGGATCCTAGAGGCCTCTTTACTGGTCTGGGAATGCAGCTCTGTACCTGCAGGGTCAGAGGATGGAGAAGGGTGAGTGAGATGGGGAGGGTGAGTGGCAAAGGATGCGCAGCTGCATCCGCCATCTACCGGTCCTGATGGAGCTGGGGAGGGAGGTGGGGTGAAGTCTGTCCTTGCTGCATGCTGGGTGGAAGGGAGGAGGCCTCTAACCTCCTTACCTCTCGCCGCATGCTGGTTCCGACCCCATCAGGAGCAGTCCCCCGCCTTCTTTCCTCCCTGAGTGTGGCTGAGCCTGCAGGTCAGGTGGGCACACTCAGCCCTCTACCCTCCCCCAGGCAGGCAGGTTCTTCCCTGTGACATGGCCCACTGCCACATCCTGATGGCCTTCTCTGGGTGGGGGCAGCCCCTAGGTGGGCTACCTAGCACTGTCTCCTATCCAAGAGGGGGTCAAAATCCTCACTGAGGCAAAGGGCCCACTGAAGGTTTAAGCAAAAGGTGTGTGTTTGCACGAGGAATCTTATCACTGTGGTACCTGTCTCCCGTGCACTCAAATAAGCACTACATTTACAAATTGCTCCTGACTCCCTGCTGAGCCCTCCCAGCTGAGTAAGGTGAGGACCTCCACAAGATGGTCCCCCAAGGGAGTCAGGGGTCACCTGCTGCATCCTGGGGGAGCCTCCTGGGGAGGGGAGCCTCATTCCTGATGTTCCAGTGGAAGGAGCCCACGTAAGACCCTCGCAGAGTAGGGCGGGCGGCCTACCCACTGTAGGCGCAGACCCTGACTGTCAATGGCAACGGTGGTGGTGGGATGTGCTCAGGGTGCTGGTGGCTCCGGTGCCCCGCTCCTGGCAGGGTGGGGACCAGGCTAGGTTGGGGGGCAGCCTGGCACTGCTGGGAGTGCTGACTCCGACACTTCACAGGTCCAGGTTTAGCAGGGTGGACACACACATCATCAGTTAGTGCATGTTTTGCAGTGAGTGAGTCAGCTAGGAGGTGCCCCAGGGAGGGTTTGCCAGAGAACAAATGGGCTGTAAGCTCCCAGGCCTTGGCGCCAGCCCTTCTGTCTGCTCACTCCGCTCTTCCTTTCCCAGAAGCTCCTTCCAGTCGGCTGAGGCCTCACCTCCGCAGGGAGGCCAACCTCGTCACCCAGGCAGCCGCTACCACTTTCCCACCCACACTCCTGACCTTCCTTCTCCTCCATGGGAGCACTGATTCTCTCCTAACGCATAATATCATGTCACCATCTGTGGCCATCAAACCTGCCACCACATAGGCTCTGCGTGGTGTTCTCTGGGGGCAGAGAGCCCTGTTTTATCCCCTGGTGTATCTCCAGTATGTAGGTGGGGATCATTACCACTTGTGAATGAATGAATGAATGAATGGGCAAGGAGTAGGGCTCTGGGAACACCCACCTCCCCCACCCCAGTGCCAGTAATTTCAGAGAACTGGCCAGTTATCTCTTGAAGGGTGAAGGGCCCATTCTGTCAGGTCCCTAGCAGAGCTGGGCTCACATGCACCTGGGCCAGGCCCAGATGGGTGCATGGATCTCTCTCCTCCTGAGGTCCACCAGGGTCAGGGCACGGGGCTGCCCCCGGCTCCCTCCAGGAGCATGCTCTCCCTGCCAGCCAACAGAGGGGAGACAGGCGAGATGTGTAATTTTCAGTTACTAATTGTGATGCCCTGCAGCTTGCTGAGCTAAAAATAGTCTCTGTTTTTGTTGAGTAGGTTAAAAAATAGAAGCCCACGTGCTGCCTCAGAAAGAAGCCCCCTGCCAAGGCTGGCAGAGGCAGGGGGCTGGCTCGAGCCCCTCCTCCACCTCCTGGCAGATCCCTGGGACTCATGCAAGATGGGCCCTCAGGGCTGTTTTTGTCCCAGTTTTCTAGGAAGCTGGGTTTCTTAATTTGGGGTCCACAGATGAGCTTCTGGGAGCTCACTGGCCATGGAGTCCTCTGCAGAAGGTTGTGGGAATGTGTGCTTGTCCCCATGTCCGGGCCAGGGCCTCAGCCTGCACTTGATGCTTAGGGTACCATGCCGCCGCCAGGCACTCTCAGGGGCAATGCTGAGGTCCAAGGAACAGCAGGCAGACCTGGGCAGGCAGACCTGGGCAGACGTGCACATCACGACCTCATGGGTCCTGTGAGCTGAGTTTCAGTGTCCCCATCTGAGAAACGGGCCTCTCCGGGCTTCCTCCCTGGGTGAGGGAGAATTGCACTGAGAATTGCACTGTGGAATGGCCAGTGTATGGCTCACTCTACCTCCCAACGATGAACACTTAAAGCACAGCAAGGTTAGTCAAGTGAAGGCTAATCCCTGCTTTTAGAAGTTTCCAGAACTGCAGACTCCAGGATCTAGAAGGGGTCCTAGAATTCTGACTGTGCTGGGAGTCTGCCCTAGATCACTCCTCCCTTTGGAGTTGAACGAAGGCCTGACCCTGCTCCCGTCCGGCTGTGCAGGAAACTCTGGCCCCTCCGGTCTGTTGTCCCCACTCTCTACTGTGGTGGGGATGGTGGTGTTGGCAGATGGTCACTTACCCCTTGGGACCACCTTCTGATGCTCTTCCCTTAGCGCCTTTTGGGAAGATTGACAGATGAGCTCTGTGTGGGGATGAATGCTCGTTGACCCCTGTGTCCCCCTTCCCTGGGGATCTTTTATGAGGCCACGGTGGTATCAGGCCTCCCATAGCTCTGTCGAGTCTCCCCATCGCTGGGCATCCTCAGTGCAGGACACAGAATAATCACCTGGGAGTGGGAAGGGACCCAGCTGCTGCCCAGGCCTGGACACTTGAGTGGGTGCACAGGAAGATGACAGGCACAGCAGGCCCTGGCCACAGTGAGGCTACAGGCCGGGGCTCGGAGCCTCGGTGCTTCAATCGTAGCTGCAGTTCTTGGGTTCCTGGGGGACGGGGTGGGGTGCAAGTTCTCAGAGCCCATCTCAGACATGGCTGGAGTTTGAGTGGAGGGAAGGACTGCACCAGCTCAGGAAAGGTGTACATGCTGCGTGGCTGCCCCTCCTGATATTTGCATCCAGCTTTGGCACACCTGAGGCCAGAGGCAGATGCCCTGTCTCTGTGTGCTGCCTGGGGGATGGGCGTGGGCCACATTAGAAAGCTGGGTAGCGGGCTTGGTGTGGTGGCTAAACCCTGCAATCCCAGCACTTTGAGAGGCCGAGGCAGGCAGATCACTTGAGGCTAGTCAGGGGTTCAAGACCAGCCTGGCCAACATCGTGAACCCTGTCTCTACTAAAAATACAAACATTAGGTGGGCATGGTGGTGTGCACCCGTAATCCCAGCTACTCGGGAGGCTAAGGCAGGAGAATTGCTTGAACCCGGGAGTGGAGGTTGCAGTGAGCCAAGATCATGCCATCGCACTCCAGCTTGAGCCACAGAGCAACACCCTGTCTATAAACAAAAAACGACAAAAACTCTCCAAGGTCTCTTGAAGAGGCTGCAAAAAGGAATTTCATTTATATTCTTTCCAAAAACCTCCCTCTTTTCCTCTGTCTCCCAGGATCTCTCACGTCACTGGGGCTGCATAGGGTCCTTCCTTTCTGAAAAGGCTGGAAAGTCTCTCAAATCCTGGTTGCCCCGCCCTGTTCTTACCCTGGACCCTCCGTCTAGCCGCTTCCGTTCTTGCTTTCTATGCTTTTTTCCTCCCCCGCCAAGCTATTCTTTTCTTTTATTCATATGTGATATTTCACATATTGATGGGGTACCTGTATTTTTCACGTGCATGGAGTGTGTGATGATCAAAGCAGAGTATCTGTGGTGTCCATCATCTTGAGCATTTATTGTTTCTATGTGTTGGGAGCATTTCAAGTCATCTCTTTTGAAGTGTACGATACATTGCTGCATATTGTAGCCACCTGAGTCTGCTATGGAACATTAGAACTCATTTCTTCTATCTAAATGTGAGTCTGTACCGGTTGATCAGGCTATCTTAGTTTTCCGCTCCTGCCCTCTGGTAGCCATTATTCTACTGTCTACCTCCATGAGAGCAAGGTTTTCAGCTCCCACCTGCGTGGGAACACGCAGCGTTGGTCTTCTGTGCCTGGCTTGCTCCACTTAACATAGTGACCTCTGCTCTCAGTGCTGCGTGTTTGGTGCGGTGTACTCCTTAGAAGGTGCGAAGGGGTGTGTGCAGCTGTGTGTACACCTGTGTGTGCATGTGTGCACCTGTGTGTGTGAGTGTTGCGGGGGAGCTGTGACTATTCAGAAGCTAAAGTTTTAGGCTGTGTCCCCTAAAAGTGCCTCTCCCCTGAGTCGTACTGAAGCCGAGCGGACGTACCCGCTGGAAGAGGTCCCAGAGATCCAGGGCTGTGTTCCCGCAGTCCCTCAGCCAAAGCCCCGAGAGTGGCATTCACTTGCTCTGAGGCACACCCCCGCGTGTGAGCGCTCATGCTGGGCTGGAAGCCACACTCCATGTGTCTCCCCCCACCCCCGAGCTCCCCACAACCACCATGAGGTTCAGGTGCCAGTGCCACTGAGGCTCACACAGACGGAGGAACTGCCCTCAGCTGACCGCTGATGGGAGGCCTGGCTCACATGTGGGTGCGGGCTCCTGGCCTCTCCCCTCCTGGCACTTCGGAGGCATCAGTGTGTGGCTGTTCTAGAGTCAGAGGGGTTTGAGAAACCAGATGCCAGCCCCTCCTCATCCTTGGAGATCAGAGCTCAGGCAAAATCTTAGCTGTGCTCACTTTATTGGGAAGCACGATTCCTGGCAGCGGGAGGCCAGGGGCAAGTGGACAGATGCCGGGATGTATTCCAAAAACAGCTGGCATCCCAGGCGTCTCTAGGGAGGCTCCATGAAGCTTCTGTCTCAAAACAGTGCCTCTGGGGTGAGGATCCCTACAGGGTATTACCTGCCCCAGCCCCGACCTCGCCCAGGGCTGGTGGTGTGGTGTGTGCCCATAGCCCTAAGAGCCTAGGTCAGAGGCCACAGGTCTGAAGCCGTGGCAGCCAGTGCTGGGCCACTGGGCACCACTGAGGCAAGGCCCAGACGTGGGTGGCACAGAATCACATATCTGGTTCTGCTCCAGGCACACATCCACTCTAGCTTCCATCTCCACTTCACCCTCACTGCAACCCTGCAGGGAAACGGGACAATAGATTCCACACCCAGTGTCCAGCCAAGGAAGCAGGTTCAGCACTGCTCAGAGGCTTCCTGCGAGTGTGGGGACAGAGCCCATTCTCCGGAGTGCACAGGCCCAGGACCTGCAACTGCAGGAAAGGACTCAGGTGTGCGGGGATTCGGACAAGGGTGTGAGAGACTGGGGGTGCGGCTGTGGGGGGCCTCTCAGGATGGTATCACCTGTGTCGGATCAAGGAGGGATAGCAGCAGGACCCCATGAGTCACTTCATCCTCTGGGAGACTGCAGCACACGTACCAGGTGGGGCACCTTGGGCCAAGCCTGGAAGGCTGGAACAGCCACAGTCAGCCAGAGTAGCGGAGGCCCCAGTGGGAGGGTGACGGTGCAGCCACAGGAAGCCCCGTGCCTCCCCTCTGACCCTCCTGCTGCTGGCTGCAGCGCATCCTGGCAGGCAGGTGACAAGGGCCTCTCGTTTCAGCCTCTCCCAGGCAGCCCCCACCCCAAGCCTCCCACAACGCCACTGAGGCTGTGGGAGGGCAGGGGTGTGACCCTCAAGGCCCAGCCAGGACAACTTCAGCTCAGATACAGGAAGGACCTCCTTCTTGGATGCCAAGTAAAGCCAGGTATGGAAACCGGCTCTCTCCCAGATGGAAGAGGGCCCTTGTCTCACCAGCAGGCTGGGCCCCTGGTCCTGCCCTTGTACCCACCAGCCTGCATGGGAGGTGAGAAGGGAGTGAGGCATGTCCTCAAGGAGACAGTGAGTCACTTTCCCCCGCCTGGCTGTGAGCACGTTTCTTCTGCATTGATTAGCTCTATAATTAGGAGGCATTTTCCTTCCTGCCTGAACAGAGGAGGGGCTGTAGGGAGCTAGAGGGGCTACTGGGTGCAAGCCTGTACCCTACTCCCTGCAAGGGGCTGCTGCTGTTTTAGGCCAGCCCAGCTGGATCTGGGGTGGAGGTGAGGGTTCCCACAAATGCTGCCCCAGCGCACTGGCTGGCCGTGGCTCCATCTGTGCCTACATCCTGGAGGGGCTTCCTGAGCCCTCCATAGGGTCTGCTGACTCGAGATAGGTATGGTGCAGCCAGGAGCAGCTGAGGCAGGAGACAGGCTCCTTCTGCTTCCTGGAATTCTGTGGAAGATGCCAGAGTCTCTCCTGCCCCCGAGACCAGTTAAATCAGAGTTGTTGGGGTGGGGGTCCGGCACAGTGTCTTTGAATGAAAAGTCCCCAGGTGGTGCTGGGTGTGCACGTACTATAGCCGAGGACCTGCCCTGGTTTGTTTATTGATCAGTTGATTGATTGAGGCAGGGTCTGGCTCTGTTGCCCAGGCTGGAGTGCAGTGGCGTGATTACGGCTCACTGTAGCCTCAGCCTCCTGGGTTCAAGCGATCCTCCTGCCTCAGCTCCCCAAGTAGCTGGGACCACAGGCATGTGCCACCACACCTGGGTAATTTTTTTTGAATTTTAGTATAAACAGGGGTCTCTATGTTACCCAGGCTCATCTTCACCTCCTGAGTTTAAGCAATCTACCCACCTCGGCCTCCCAAAGTGCTGGGATTACAGGCATGAGCCACTGTACCTGACCCCTGCCCTGGGTTAGCGGGTGCAGCTTACCTGGAGGCTGAGGCTCCCACGGGCAGGCTTCCTGGGCCTTCCATTCAGCTGCACACAAATCACCTGGTGTCTTGCTCAGCAACAGATGTGACCCAGCAGGCCTGGCCTGGAACTTGAGATCTGTACTCTTGACGATTGACAGGTCATGCTTTAGCTGCAGGTCCAGGGACACTTGGAGCCTCGAGGCTGTAGGGAAGGGTCTAAAACTCCAGTGTGCGGCTGAGCTACCTGGAGGGGGAGCGCTGGGCCCACTCCCACCAGTTTCTGGCTCAGGAGAAGGTGCTGCTGCTGCTCTGGGGACCACACCTGGCCTTAGAGCATCCCTGCAGGGTCTGGCTCTCTGGGGTCAGGGTGGCCTGCTCTGTCCAGGCCAGGCCCAGCTGGACTTCGGGTGGAAGTGAGGCTTCCGACAAATGCCGGTTGGGCAAGCTGGCCCGCCCCAGCCCTGTCTCTGCCCAACCCCTGGGGGGCTTCCTGAGCTCTCCACAGTGCCCAGACACACAGGGCCAGTGTGTCTAGAGTAAGTGGTGCCTTCTGTGTGGGCTGTAGGGGCACTGAGCAATCATGGTGGTAGGAATCAGCTCCTGGGGGTGAGGAGGCATCATGTGCCCAGCACCTTACCCAGGGGCTCATCTGATCCTCCATGCAAACCTCTGAAGTAGTGTTCCCCGTGCCCATTTTACAGACAAGGAAATTAAGGCTCCGCCGGTTTGATGATCTTGACAAAGCCACGGTAAGTGGTGGAGCCAGGCTCAGACTCAGGCTCCCTGCCGGCCTCTGCTGCCCTCTGCCGGTGACCTGAGGCAGTTACTCAGCCCTCATCTTCGTACAGAAATAACGGGTTCTCTGGGAGCACACGGGTGACTGGGTGGAGTAACTGGGATTCTTCAACTCTAACCTTGCCATTCTCAGTGTTCAGCACCCTGGCCATCGCTGTACCATGATCGCTCTTGTTGTGACTGGAGCCAAGGGCCCAGTGTGCAGCTCTTCCCTGGGAAGGGCCACCTGGGGGTGGACACAGCTGTTCGGACACACAGGTGTGCAGCTGCACATCAAAGTGCCTGCCTTTGCTGTTGGGGACGAGGAGGACGCAGGGTGCAAGAATAAGGGACCTCAGGGCCATGTGGGGGTGGCCGGCAGGGGGTACTGCAGGGGGAGTGCTGTCATCACCATCATTTCATAGCTGGGAAGGTCGAGGGCTGGCCAGATGCACCCAGGAACAAGGACTGCACCTGCTTCAGGGCCAGGATTCCTGCCCGGGAGCAGCTATGTGGGGAACCTGCCTCTCTGCTTGGCACTGAGCCTTGGAGACCCTTCTTGAAGTGCTTTGTGGCTAGGCAGGGTGGGCCCTGCTAGGCTTGAGCTTTCGGGGGGTAGGGGCTCTTGGGGCATCCCGTAGACCTGCAGGGTCTTGGTTTGTGGGATGGGGGAGACCTAGCCCTGAGCCGTGTCTCTGGGTGGGTCTCCAGGTAGGCAGGACAGGAGGAACCCAGGGCACTCCACCTCTCGGGTCAGTGTGGCTCTACACAGCCCCCTCTCAGGCTCTGCTGACTCCCTGAAGGGGTTCTGAGCTTGCATGGATCCCCTGCTTGCCTGGGACACCCTGCATGCACCCCATTCAGGCCCCCACCCTCGAAGGGGTGACCAGCTCCTTTGTCACCTACCCGGCCCCTCTCTGGCTGCTGGCCAGTGGGCTGGGTCCCCAGGCTGGCTCCTCAGCTCCCAGGCAGGCCTCCCGGCACTGAGGCAGGTCTCTCAGCAGGCTGGACGTGGGGTGGCCTTGCCCTGTGGGGAATCAGCAGGGGCTGAGTTTGTGGGGTATCAGAGTTCATCCCCCACATAGTATGTCCTGACCAGAGCAGCCTGCAGCGGGAGAGGCCAGTGGCTTGGCAAATGCCCTCTCTGATGACTCCAAGAGCTTGGGGTGGGGAGGCCCAACTGATCAAGATTACCACCTGCTGGTCACCTTTTGAACTGTGTGATCATGGGGAAGTTGTCCCGCCGTGCATTGGCCTCAGGTAAGATGCCTGGGGCCAGGCTGAGCAGCTGTGGGCAACAACAGGTCTGTGAGCCTGCCTTTGTGATTTCATTGCACAAATGGTCATTGAGTGCCACCCTGGGCCAGCAATAGGACACACAGGTGAATGATACAGCCACTTCTGGCTTCGTGGGTCAACAGTTTAGGTTAAACCCAGGGAGGCTTCCTGGAGGTGGTGACACCTGGGTTGGACTTGGAACTCCTGGGGTTTCCTTAGTTGAGTTTCTTCTCCTTGTGCCTCAGTCTCACCATCTGAAAAACAAAGGATTGGCTCACATCAGTGGTTCTTGGGCTGGAATGGAGGGCGTGTTGGAGTACAGAAACAGCCCACCCCTGAGTTTCTGACCAGCAGGTCCAGGGCTAGGCCTGAGAATGTGCATTCTAACTTGTGTGAAACACTGCAAGTGACCTGAGTTTGAGGGGAGCATTGTGTGAGTCTGGACCATGACCTCCCTGCCCTGCAGTGGAGGCAGCACTGAGCCTGGGGGCCTGGACATCCCACCTGGCCTCATCGTGGGGCCTTTGGTTATGTTCTTGCTTCCTTGCCAAGGATTTTCTAAGAATTCCAAGGAAACCTTTAGGTGTGTGGTGGGAAAACCAGTGTCGTCTGAGCCAGATGCCCTTTTTCCTTGGTAGGAGTGACAGGGATGTGCCGTGTGTGGCGGTGGTGGGGTGGTCAGCTCTCTGATTGTAAGACCCCTACAGGGCGGGGGCTCACGGTCCTGTCGTGGCACTGAAGTAACCATGGCTACCATTTGCTCTGGGCAGTGGGGAAACTAAGGCCAACACGGCTCAGAGGCTTGTTCCGTCCACAAGGCCCGTGCTGAGCACCTGGAGCTTGTCTGAGGAAGGCATGGACGCACTTCCCACTGCTTCCTGGATAATGACCTACTGGGCATGAGGAGGGAGCCCTTCCCCAGGTGCGGGGGCAGTGTGACTTTGGGCGCATGCCCCAGGAGACTGCCACCAGTGACGGCAGAGGGCAGCCAGTGCAGTCGAGGCTGTCTGTGGCCCTGCTGTGGCAGGAGGGTCTGGCTCCTTCACCTGACTTCAGCCACTGGCACCTGCGCTGCCTGCCCTTGAGGGCCAGGAGGGTGAGGCTGGACCTAAGTGTGGCCAAGGCCATGGGCAGGCCACCCCTGGCTCTCAGGCTGGCAAATGCTGCATGGCCCAGTCCCCTCTTGGCTCCTCTCAGGCGTGGCTGGCTGGCTGGGGCAATGGGAAAACAGGCCCAGAGGGCTTCAGACTCCCTTGGGCTTCACAAGAACTCCCAGCTGCAGGGTGAGGTGAGACCCTGCGTCCCATCACAGCGGGCCATGCCGCGAGAGATAGTCCCAGTGTGGGCACCGAGCCCATGAGGAGGCCCGGCTGCTCAGACACGTGCATCTCAGGGGCACTCAGACTTGCAAGCCCCAAAGCCAGTTCCAGATTTGTCCCCAGCCCCGCCCGCATGCCCTGCCTTGTGCTGTCAGCAGCTCGGCCCAAGAACTTCACGGTTTGGAATGGCCCTGTTCGCCTGCCCGGGCACGCTCTCCCTGGGCTATGGCAAGACCACCATTGGCTTCCAGAGGCCTCCCCTGCAGGCTCCCTCGCCCGCAGCAGTCACCACAAGTCAGACGACTGTGCTCAGAGCCCCAGGCTCCCACCTCAGGGAAGCAGCACGTGTGGTCTGTGGGGCCAGCCCTGTTTTCAGACTGTCCTCCCCGCTCCCCGCTGCACACAACTCTGGGTCAGGACCTCGGCACTCGCTGTCCCTCATGCCCAGAGTGTTCCTTTCTTATCCTGGGAGCTGCGTGGCCAGCCCCATCAGTTGTTCACAGCCCTCTTGCCCCAGGCGGCCCTGACTGCCCACCACAGGTTTCCCGTCCTCCCTCGGATGTTTTTTCCAGAGTTTCTCTTCTCTGATGGCTCTGAGTGTCCAGGCCCCTGGCATGAGGCCTGGCCTGCAGGGAGCTGAAGACACAGTGATCAGATGTGCAGCGGCTGGGGGACACTGAGGAGCCTGCCTGCCCCGGGATGGGGGTGTCCCCTGCCAGTGTTGCTGTGCCCCCACCACGCACTCCTGCCCACAAGCACACAGGCTGCAGGCTGCTTGGGAGGAGGGTCTGGGGAGCTGTGGAGGCGCCTTTGATGCCTCGTGTCCTTGCTCTTTTCTACTAGGAAACTATGCCCCAGACATCTGTCGTCTTCTCCAGCATACTTGGGCCCAGCTGTAGCGGACAGGTGCAGCCTGGCATGGGGGAGCGTGGAGGCGGGGCCGGCAGCGGCTCTGGGGACCTCATCTTCCAAGATGGACGCCTCATCTCTGGGTCCCTGGAGGCCCTGATGGAACACCTTGTTCCCACAGTGGACTATTACCCTGATGTGAGTGCCTGGGCCCTTGTGGGGTGAATCTAGTGGGGTGACCTGGGCTCCAGGAGATGTCGGGTGTGGGAGGGAGGCCCCCAACGAGCGGTAGAGCTGGACAGGGCTGCAGGAGGGGTGGGGCGGTGGGGGGCCCAGGCCCACCTCCAGGGCCTTCTCTGCCTTCTGCTCTGAATATACCCCCAGCTAGACAGGGGGCCTGGGGAAACCTGCTGATCCTGGGGACACAGGAAGCAGAAACACGCAAGGGCCGAGCAGGGCCCTGAGTTTTGAGCAGGGCCTCCAGGAGGAAGAGGAGTTTTAAAGGGCAAACTCCTGGCGAGGGCAGGGCCAGCCAAGGTCCTAGAGCCCAGGAGCTGGGAAGCTGGTTTGTACGTAAACCCTGGTGGTCCAGAATGAAGAGGAGATGGCCTGGCCTGCCCTGCCCTGTCAGCAGGACACTGTTCAGGCTGCCTCAGGGACTGTCCTTAGGCAATAATCCAAATTCTCCCTTTCACCTTAAGGTGGCATGGTACATTCTTGGAACAGAGAAAGCATTCCCTTGTCAAGTGTGGCTTCCCTCCCCTGGAGGGTGATATCTCTTAGCAGCAGTAGCACTGGGCCTGGCACCTCCCTCTTGTGAGCTGAGCATCCACCCTCTGGGAGGGCTTGTCCTGCCTGTGTCATGGTACCCCCTCTCCTTCCCTGCCCTGCTTGTCAGCCTGGGAGTCAGACAGCTTGCAGGGAGGTGGTTGGGAGGGATGCCACCCTCCAGCTTCCACTGAACGGGGCTGCAGTCAGCCCGCTTCACCACCTACCAGGCCTCCTCCGCCTTCCTGGGCTTTGTGGGGGGCCTTGCCTTTGTGTTGCCCCCCCCTCCATCTGTCCTTCTGTCCATCCCGTAAGCCCTGTCAGGGTTTGGCTGGGGCAGTGCAGACAGGCTGGTGAGTGCCCATGGGGGAGAGCCAGGGGAGGGTCCCAAGGCCCTGAAGGAGTCCAGGGCAGGGCTGTCTGTGGGGAGGGGCCTCAGGCCGAAGCTGGAGAGGCCGCCCCTCTCAGAGGCCTACCCCAGAGGAGCCGCCTTGGCGGTCACCCAGTGTGGTCCCTGTACCCTGGGATCCTGTCCGCTTCCCAGGAGAGGACAGAGGGATGGCAGGGGCAGGAGAGTCCAGTTGGGCATCGGCTCCTCCCTGCCACCCCACCTGTCCCCATGTGCACAGGTAGTCGAACACACTCACACACGCCCACAAACATGCACACACAGTCTCTGTGCTCCTTCTTGGAGATGCACAGGCTCCCCTTGGGTGCCCTGCCCTTGGCGAAGAGTTCCATGGCGGGCTTTTCCTCCATGTCTGAGTTGTCTCCTTAGAAGGGGATCCTGAGAGATGTGCTGGCTCTGACCCCCAAGTCCCCACGCTGCACAGCCTGGGGCAGGGCATGGGACATTTGCAGGATGTTAGAGGAGTCCCCAGTTCTCTAGGGAGGGCTGCGGTGGGCAGTGCTAGCCCGGGTCCCTGAGTCCTGCTCCAGGAGGCCTGCACTCCCAGCAAATGCAGTCTGGTTTGCTTCTGGCTGGGGCAAGAAAAACCGTGTTATTTGGGAGGGAGTAGGGGTAGAGGCTCCTGGAAAGCCCAGCCTGCAGCAGCCACATGGGGCAGAATACCTCTGGAGAGCCCCAGGCAGTCTTTCCCACCTGCAAGTCCACCCTGTCCACAAGCCGGAGCCAGAGTGAAGTTCCCACAGACACTGACCCTCATTAGACAAAAGGCCCAAGAACCCAGCCCATAGGGCTCTCAATGGAGGGCACGTGGATGTGGTATGGAGGGGCCCTGCTCTGGCAGTCAGGGTCTGGGCCCAGAGCTGGTCAGACAGTGCAGAGGCCCCAACCAGCATTGCCCCTCAGGCCACTCCCCTGATGATGAGGCTTCACCCCACGAATCAGCCCTGCTCCTAACAGGCCCCGCTCCTATGCCAGCCTCCCTGCACCCCACCCTACTCACCTCTGACCTCTGGCCCAGCTCATGAGGATCTGGAGAAGCAGCTGGCTTGCATCCTGGCGCAGCGAGCACCATGGGCCAGGCAGCAGGCCTACACCAGCCCACAGAGCCCCACCAACGTACCAGGCTGGGGTTAGCACTATGGTGGAGTGGGGCAGAGGGTGCTGGAGAATCCGGCGGAGGAAGGCTGCTAGGAGTCCTGGAGAGCTGCTGGGAGGCGGGCTCGAGCTATGCCTCCTAGGTGGGCAGGGCCGGGGTAGCAGTAAGAGGAGGAAGGGCCTGCAAGGCGAAGGGAACCTGGCAGGTGAAAGCATGGCCGCCGGACGGGCGGTGCTGGGCTTGGGAGGCAGCCGGGCCAGGTGAAGTGGCGGTGAGCCCCCGGGGTGCCACCTCTGCCGAGCCTGACCGGCCCTCCGCCCTCTCTCTGTCTCCTGTCTTCAGAGGACGTACATCTTCACCTTTCTCCTGAGCTCCCGGGTCTTCATGCCCCCTCATGACCTGCTGGCCCGCGTGGGGCAGATCTGCGTAGAGCAGAGGCAGCAGCTGGAAGCCGGGCCTGAAAAAGTGAGACAGGGTCTGGCTGAGGCATGGGCGGGGGCCGGGGTCGGGGTCAGGCTAGGGTTGGGACCCTGCCTGGCTGGGGCTGGGGCGGGGTCCAGGGCGGAGCCTGGGGCGGGGTCAGGGCTTGGGGCTAGGGGCATAGGATGGGGTCCAGGGTGGGGCAGGGGCGGGGTCAGG